>JAPYZS010000961.1:0-23724 GCA_030522925.1 Trissolcus japonicus
CGGTGCGCAGTCGACCGGTGGGCACTCGTGCGAATTTGTGTGCAGTCGTGCGGTGCGCACTTGAACCGTGTGCAGTCGTGCAGTGCGCACTTGAACCGTCTGCATTCACAGATGTGTGCACTTGAACGGTGCGCACTTGCAACCTTCCTCATCACAGACACCGAAGACATCAAATTTTATTAACGCGAATGTTTAAATCTTTGATCAGTTACAATATAAATATTAAATTCGAGTCGTTAAAAAATAGATAGTAAATTTTACTATCCAGATTGTTCTCAGTACAATATGAAAATTGTACAATACATATTGTACGATATCATTTTCTCAGTGTAGGACACGCATATGACGATGCGAGTCTATATTATATAATTTACATATTCTGAAAAAAATTTTTTTTTAGTAAACATTGAATATATTTATATCTTTATAATACCACAAAATACTTTCTTCATATCGCAGATATTTTTCCACGAGAGCCTGCAACGTGGTCGGCGTTGCTCTTCTGACCATATGAAGTTTTCATTAAAATAACGAAATTTTTAAACTATTTATTAGGCGGTAGGTCTTTGATGACGACCGGTCCGGTTAACTAAATACAAAACGCGAGCGGAAGCTCAAAACCGCGTTTGTCGTGGACTTAGTGAAGAATTAACGCGCAATCTATATTCAGGAAAAGGGTGACGCATAAACGTTCCATTGGCGCTGTTTCTGGTTTATTAAATAAATAAAAATAAACGAAAAAAGATTAGTATGACTGAAGAGAATTATAAAAAACAAGAAAAAAATTGTAAAGAGGGCGTTGCGCTAAAAGCGAGAATGATCGATTTGAATTTGAACCATAGCGAAAAATAAACTTCTTCGATGACAAAATGCTCAGCTCTGGACATTGGTTCTCTGTCGGTGACACCATAACACTCGTCGCTTACAAGAAAGAAAAATTAAACTTAATTAACAAACAATGTGTAACTAAATTACACGTGCCACTAATTATCGCTCGGGAGGTCCAGAAAGATAGAGAAAGAGAGACAGAGGACGGCATTTCGGCAACTTTTATAGGCCGCCTCTCGTACTGGACGCACCGCTGAAACTGGCCTGGACTTTCACCCAGGCCCCTGAAGGAAGACGATTTTGGGGCGGTTGTCCCCTTATCGATTCTGGTCGATAAAGGTGAGAGCAGATCCTGCTCTGCCGTTGATTCAGCCTCGTAGGGGCGTTCTGTCGTCATCCTGGGCCGCTGAATACGTACACGGGATTTCGGGGTTGAGTCTAAAGACAAGGAAATACTCGAAATCTTAAAATTCAATTAATCCTTAAGCCCTTTATTTCCCTTTATTATCATACCTCCCAGGTCGATCACACTCATGACCAGCTTGATAATTTCATCCCGGATTTTATCACACAGATCCTGCGTCAGTCTCGCCCCTGACGCAGGATCTGGTCTTCCGGAGATGTACGACCTCCAAGGACCCTCATCTTCCGTACTTACTTTCGACCTGTGTCCCGTCTCCTGAGCCCTAACCCGCATTATTTCCAGAGACTCTGTCAAGGTATTTCGACTAGATGGTGGTCTTTTTCCTTTTCTCTCTCTCTGATTGCTGTGGAGGGACGAGCCATCTGTGTAGCAACCCCCTGGTTTACACGACTTTTTCACCCGGTTCTACCTCCCTTCTCCCCTGTGAATGACGGGTATTAGGTCCTTTACTTGGTGCCTCTCTTTCAGCCCTCAGCTGAACCGACGCCATCGTCTATTTGAGCCAAGTCTACCACTGGGAGCTTTCGGGTGCACTACCTTTTGGACCCCAGTGTCGAGAGTAGGTGTAGCCTTCCTCTTTGTATGTTTAGGTGCTTGAAGCCCGGTCCCAGACAGCTGTTTGTCACTGAAGCGCAGTGCTGACACCTGCACTTTCATCTTGTATACTTAGCGCGTTTTTTTTTAATTCGAGTCCATATAAATTCCACAAGTATAGAAGAAGTAACGTGTAAGCACGAGTAGAGCTCCCAGGGTGCGTCTGGTGCCCTGAGAGGCACGCTCCTAAGAGTGGTTATCCAATGCATCGCTTGTTAGTTCTGTGGCGAGGCACCATACCCGGTTAACTGACGCCAAATTGGAAAATGAGTTAATCGGACAAATGTTTCTTACAAACCCAATTTCAATATAGTATGACAATATTTTGATTTAGGTCCCTCTTTTCTGCGTAAAAACTCAAAACCCTATGCAGATAAGTGATAAGTACGTATCATAACCAGTTAAGTGACCTAACTTGAAAAAAGTTTTTCTTTGAATCGTTATTTCCGTTGTTTGCACTCATTGTTCTCAACAAATATTTCACCAGATAATAACTTTTTCTTAAAGCTTTTCTGTAATCATTAAAAGTAAACTTGACTTTAAAACTATTCAAATATGATATAATTCATTATATAAGAAAAAGGCTTTTAACACTTTTTTTAATTTTTGGAAATGAGTAAAAATTGAAGTTTTTTTATAAAAGAAACAAATTTTATCAATCATAAAAAAATTAGAAGAATTGATTACATTCGATATAATGAAAACAAAATTTATATGAGTAACAATAACAATACTAAACAGAACAAAACAGAACCAGTTCGCAATAGAATTTCATATCTCTTGCACTACCGAACCTGATGGATCTTTGCCATCACTTGGGCAACAAGCCGCAGAACGGATTTCTGTTGACTTCATCGTAAGTGGAAGTGCTTCAAAACTTAACAACACGGGATTGATGGATCAGAACACTTGATGCTGGTCATCCGATTGACGTAGTATCGGTGCCCTACGGACATCTGATGCTTAAATTTGCGCAACTGGGTATTCAGGGTAAACGGCTAGACTGAATTCTAGGTATCTTTCAAAACAAAACTGGTCCGATCTCGTCCGATTACTTCCGATCCCTACTTAGTTACCCGGATTTTATCACACAGATAAACCTACTTGGTTACCAGTGGAGTGTTGCAAGGGTCGATGCTGGGAATAGTATTTTTTTATCTTCTACACATAGTAACTTTTCGTTACAGGCGCGGCACATAACGTAACTTTTCAAGACTTTAAAAATCAGACTGACACTTTTGATGCGTTCAACAGGGAAAATATAACGTTGGGCTTGGCGTACAATTGAGCCACTCCTTCAGCTCGGGTTGTTAACTCTCACTCACAAGTGAGACTCACATTTGTGCCTAGCATAACGATATACTATGTTGACAAGGTTAAACAAACAGCCGTAATTAAAGTGACTTTATATTATTTTATTTCATACGTAACTAGATATTGTTTATCATAGAAGATTTGAGTATAGCTTGATAATGAATCGTCATATATAACAAAATAAATGTGACATCACTACGCGACGCGTTTAGATGTAAGATGTAATCATTGTAAATAATAATAAACTGAATTATTTTCTATGCCAATATGTATCAGTGGTCCTATAATATTTTTTACAAAATAATTTAATTTTAGTGCGCGTATACACAAGTTTACAAATCGGTGTAAGATACTCGTTGACTACGACGGAGTCAACTCAGAAAGTAGTTTCCACTGTCTAATTGAAATTTAAGGATCTTTTTTCATATAATCGTTTTTTGCACGATAAGTATCTATTAATTCTACCATGTTAATGCTTATATACCAGTGAATGTACAACATCGCAATTCCTTTAGAAAGAAATGTAAAACTAGTAAAAGGTGCAAAGTTAGTTTGTATGGTAGGAATTGAAGGAGCCAGAACCTTGTTCACATTAACGACTTCTTTGATCCTAATACGAGTACCTAATAGTACTCGTTCGTAAATGAAACTAACGTTGATTTTTCTTAGAATATACAAAATCCGCAAAAAAATTAGTTCTGTGTACGATCCGGCATATACAATTGTGCGCGGAAATATTATCTAGTTTGAATGGACAATCATCAACTGGTGATTGAAGCTAAGCAGCTCGATTGCAAGGACTTGAAAATTTTTTCTCAGATTAATCATATCCACGGATACCTGCTCTTTTTTTCTACCAGTTTAATTTAATTAAATTAAAAAGGTAACCACCCAAAAGGTAAGTGTTTATTATAGCGTATCGCTTATCGATCGGCCTACTGTGTTAATTATTGAAGTGTTTCGCAATTTTACAATGTTTAAATTTTGCCGTTGAAGTCCTGGCTCTTTCGTTTGCCGCTTTAATTATGTCTAAGACAAAAACTGCCAAAAAGTAGGTTTTAATTTGGGGCTTCTTCCAACGTAATAAAGCTTCTTTCGAACGTGATAAAAATCTGTCACCGCTTGTCGTGTCTCTTTATCATTGGTATGTTTTTAGTGTTTATAATGTCTAAGAATACATTGAAGTGAAACATAACAAAATTATATTTTATTCTTGATCATACTGATGTATAACAGGAGTTACAGCCACTCATCTGAAACAGAGAAAGTAGCAATTCTTTCCAAGACTTTCGATTTAAATGACCGTGACGTTTCGTTCCATACCTTCTTACTTTTTAATTTCTTGCGTCACCTCCTGACGAACTTTGTGTCCCCGAAAACTCGCTTGTATTCTTGTTGCAGCTTTATTAAGGTCCGGATCGGCGAGATCAATGCCTTCTAACTCATTCATTGTATCATCCACCTGTAACAAAAAATTTCTTTTTTCAAGTTTTTTTACTTGATTAGGGGAGAGACAGGATGTTTCGTTGAGTAAGACGTTTTGCCGATTCGTGTTAAAAGTAGTAAATAATAAGTTTCAAGTTTAATATTTTTTTTTCATAATTTTTTTGTTAAATCAATACTAAATACCAAAAATGACAAAAATCAGATCATTCGATTTTAAAGAAAAAAAATAATAAAAAATGAAATTTTGATGTTGTAAAGTAAATTTCGTGAGCCGTATTATTATTTTTAATTCTAAAGTGGTTCAAACTTGTAACGTGGAATTTTCTAAGTGACTTGGGAGCTCCTGAATAGAGCCCATAGGATCTCTTTAGCAGCTCCATGAAATAGTTTTTTACAAGGCGATATGCAATGATCATGATGCACATGTGATGCACTGTTCATTTCAAATTATAGATGTTTATTTCAAATTGTAACAAGTAAACGACATTAGAACTGAAATTGAATAGAGATTGATAAGGCACTTGAGCAGCACGAATGACAGACCAGGGACGTGAATAATGGCTGATAGACACTAACATTTGGTATTGTTTTCAGCTCGGAGGATTAATTATCATTTTTTAAGACTCATCAGTTCAAATTCCAGGAGCATACTCAGTGACTCGAGATGTGCGAAGAACGTCCCTTAATGGCCGAATCTCCGGTAGAGCAGGGTTTACGCTGACTGGAATTGACCGGGCTAGATAAGGGGACAAACGCCCTAATGCCATCCACCAGAAAGGGCCTCCATCTCAGGTTGGGATCAGCGTTGCGTCCGAATGAAGAGCGACCTATTTAAGCCATTTCCAGGCCGCCCCTCTCCTTCTTTTTCAGGACCTCTCAAGCAGCATGAAGTTTTGTAACTTGACTTTTAATCGTTCATTTGTGTCCGAGCTTCGTCAAGGTTTGCTTTAATGTATCAGAAAATCGGGTAAGATCAACAGTCTCTTGCAGAATTTTGTATTTTCGCATTTCAAATTGTACGCTTCGTTAATTCGCCACTGTTAGGCTAATTTTACATTTTGCAATAGTTGATGTAAAGATTTACCTGCCGGTGCTTTCGACGGCACGGACGTCGGACGTTTCGACGGTGCGCTTTGCACGCGCGAACTTCATACTCATTTGTTTTTATAAACAAAGAGATTAGTTTGTTTTTGTTCCAATCAAAACAATGTTATCTTAATAATTTTTTGGATTTGCATAATTTAAAAAAATAAGGGTAAGCTATAAATGAAACATTTATTAAGTTTTTGCGATTAGGTATTACCTTTAAGTTAATATTTTTTAGGACAAAAGTTCCTACGATATACAAAAAAAGACGTTAGCAATCGTAAAAAAAAAAAAAAAAAAAATTAAATGAACCAATGTGGAGTGGAGACTCGAGAAAAAGCGCTAAACAAAGAATTGATGACAACAAAAGCAGCGAATTTGTATGGCTTATCAAGAATGACTCTGCTGGGATAAGTCAAGAACGAAGTCCCCAGGTATGAGCATTTCAAATCTTCTTATGTAACCAATCTAGTGCTATCTACAGATTCGGAGACGATGTTGATGAATTATGCTATGTTCTCGAGTAAAATTCATTACGGATTGACAAAAAAAGCCTTCAAAAGCTGGCATACCACTTCGCAAAAAAATAACATCGAAGGATCTTAACCTTCCATCAACGTAGGATGTCAACAAATAGGTAGGATGAGGTTGTATAGATGGTTTCATGGCTCGACATCCTCAACTGTTGATGCGAAAACCAGAAGCAACGAGCCTCTCCAGAGCTACAATTTCAATAAATCGACAGTGTCTGCTTTCTTCGAAAGGATGACGGAGGTTTTGCAAAAGAATAGGTTCGGTCCTAGTGCTGTTTACAATCTTGACGAAACAGCCGTAACAAATGTGCAAAATCCAGCACAAATCATAGCTGAAAAAGACTTTATTAGGACGGGTGTCATCTGCTGAAAGAAGAGTTCTAGTTACAATGTGCTGTGAAATAAACGCAGCAGGAAACACAGTTTCTCCTTTTTTATTTTTCGTAGGGTCAACTTAGTCGATCGCATGTCGTATGGTGCACCCGAAGATTCTGCTGGCGCAGCAAATAAAAAATATAAAAACAACGATTTTCCGTTGCAAACGTTGCAAAAAAATTTCAACGTTTGCAGCATCTTGGAGTCATTAAACCAGTGCGATTTTCAAGATGGGCCACTCCAGTAGTCATAATGCCGAAGAAGAATGGTAGCTTGCAATTGTGTAGTGATTACAACGCTACAGTTAACGAGGTTCTTCGTCCAGACAAGTTTCCGCTGCCGACAACTGAAGGTATCTTGGTAAAAATATCTGGAGGAACCATATTTTCAAAGTTGGTCCTGGACCAAGCGTTCACGCAACTGGAAGTTGATGACAAAGTTGCTCTGCTATTCATTACCAACACGTCGAAAGAATTGTTCTCAGTTCATCGTATACCATTCGGTATCTCAGCAACCCCCGGTATTATCTGTCCAACATTAGATGGAAGAACTTGGCGTGTCTGTCCTCATCGATGATATTGTAATAGCTGAAAAATCAAACGAAGAATATGCAGTGTACACACCTCCCAGGATAAGATCGTTCATGCATTGTCTCAGATAACGGAACACAGCTTGTATCGAAAGAGATTCGCGAGTTATTGACGAGAAACGGAGTCAAGTTTCTTAACTCACCAGGCATCCGACCATCCAACGGCTTAATCGAACGAGCAAACATTTAAGGACCTGTTAAAGACATGTGACCATTTGACTTACAAGGGTTTCGTTCACCATGCGCACATCGGTGTCTACAGCTGCCAACAATTGCCCTGAGGTGATATTCGAACCTTCAAGTGAGGACACTCCTTGACTGAAGTTCGACTACGAGCCAAGTCGCATTTTTCGGTCAAATGATACATATTATTTTTATGTTACTATATCGGTTAATGCAATATTTCGAATTAAACGTCATATGATAAAACACGTCATATGAATGCCAATTTGTATGAATTTTATTCTATTGTAATGAAAAGATCTACTGTACTGTAATGAGTTTTTGTCCCGTAAACAGTAAGGAAAGTTGGTACATTATGGCTAGCAAGAAAACAATTGTACTGTGTAAATAAAAAGAAAATATATACTACAGGACGAAGAAATTATAAGATGGCATTCTGCGCGTGGAAAGATAAGCGAGTTGTAACTCTTTTGACCACTTGCGATAAGCCTAATCTGGTCAATTTTAAGACCTGGGAACGAATCATCAAATTGAATGTTGTGGTAAAGTATGATAATAATGTGGGCGGTGTTGATCGTAAGACCAAGTGACACAAGCATATTCTTCTACGCGCAGAACGTGGAAGTGGTATAGAAAACTCTTTTTCTCGTTGCTTCACAAAACGCTTTATAATTTCTTAGTAATTCATAAAACTTTTCACGCCCAAATATCCTTTACTTCGAGCTGCTAGAAATAATCGTTATTGGATTGTTAAAAAAGTACAGCTTTTCTATTCATCGCACAACTGTCGAACGGCGTGTTTCTAATCATCTTAATCCTTTCCGTTTGTCGTTGAGATGTTTTACCGAACTGACACTTCTCACAGATCAAAATAAGTTCCTAAAAAAGGTGTTTTGTTTGCAAAAGAAACAATCGAAGAAAAGAATCCCGATATTATTGTAAAGTTTGCAATGTTGCTTTGTTTTAAATTGTTTCACACAATTCACACACAAAAAGACTTATAAAAACTAGATTATGGAGTTATTTAACCTATAACTGTATGTATAAAACTGTTATTGTTGGAATAATTATCGATCGATTCTTGTTTACCTCTTTGGAATTATTGACGAACAATCTGTCAAAAAATGTGTCTCTTTGTTTCATTGTTTTTGTTCAAACCTTTTTTTTCGACAAATTTATCCCAGCAAGATATTTCGCATAACCACGGCTCGTCCCGAGACATTCCAGTCGTAGTTGGGCGAGATATCTCGTCACTGGGAAATGACGGTCGTCTTCGTCAGATGAGATATCTTGTCATACTCGCATTCATACTGTACAGACGATTTTCTCTAATTTTTATTAAGCTATTAAAATTTATTAATCTCAAGGGCAAAGATTTGATTTGTTATAAATATTCTTCAATAAACCCTTATTTTTTTATAATCAATTGTATGTTGTATTATTCATCTTAGAAAATTTGAACGGTTCATAAAGTTGGCCGCGGATTGGACCGTTGGCCAAGCTCATGCGTATATGCACTTCAATTTTTACAGTTTATTGCTTTATGTTTGACGTATGAAAATGTGCAGTTGAAAATTGAAAAATTAAACCATATAATATGTAGCGCGCGCAAAGTGCGCGCTGTATACTAGTCACAGTATAAAAATCCATAAAAAAGTCGTTTCAATTAATCTGCTGATAAAACAATTGGAAATATATTTTGGACAGAACTATTAGGTTATTGTGAATTTATAATTTGAAAAATTTGTTTTTTCATTCTGAAAGGTTCTATTTTTGCGGTTACCTTCGTTTACTTCCTTTTACCTTAGATCGGTTCTTAGGTGTTCAGGATTTCGACACAATTCAAATGTTGCCTGCTAAGCGCCACTCGGTGTATGAACGTTGTTCATACGCCGACAAAATAAGTTTATTTTTCGTCAAAATTATGTCCTGTGAAAAAAAGTGTCATTTTTTGTTTGATTATCTCATTTTCAAAGCGCTAGTGAAAATATTAAAGATAGACTTTTTTAACTTTTTCGTACGTCAAACTCCAACTAATTTATTCTATTTTTTTGAATCTCATTCGATTTTTAATTTCAAATGAACCGTTTTGACTCTATATTGTACGCCGCTTAGACGGGCACGCCGCACAAATGATACAATAAGACGCATGCTCTTTGATAGATTTTTCAATGAAAAAATATATTATAGTGTAATATATGTACAAAGTAATGGCAAAAATCCCGAAGTTATAAATTGTATTATTTTAATTAAACAAAACCATGAAAAGTGGCCTTTTTTCGAACGAATTTACCGAAAAACCCCTTCATACTAAATAGGCCTGCTAAGAGGCATATCGATACACGTTACCGAAACGGAGACTTAGTCTAAATCAATCGGAACGCGTCACCTAAAGGCCTCTTGCAAGCCGTAGAGCTCAGTGTTCTTCCGTAAACCATAGCGTTCAAATGTCTTTTGAGACCCATCAGCGCTCAACGCACCACTCGTAATGATTCGGTTATTCCCCTCACCGAACATTCGCGAAACGCGAATAAACGCTCGCTCCCCAGTCACTCGTAACGAATCGACTGTTTCGTTCGAGAGCAATCATGTAACGTGATATCGCTCTCACCTGCACTAATTGCAGGCAATCACATAACCTGTGATCACCCTCTCGAAACCACCTTAGTAACTATGGTGCGGTTCAACCGCGAACACCTCGAGACGAGGTCGTTCATCCCCCTCACCACACGTGGTGATCATCCCCTCTCTCTGCCTCACGGCAAGTAGAGTGAGAGAAAGAATATTATGAATCTTACAAATTTGTACCTTTTTCTTCTCAGCCATCTGATCAAGATGCACACACTGCGCATTAAGTGTCCGTCAAATTTGTACAGCGTGCGTCAACTCACAACGCACGACGTGAACAACGTCGCAAAAATACAACCTTAGTCACCCCTATGCCAATCTGCGCTGTAACTTTCACCTGCAGAAGACACCAGATGGCGCTGCAATCACTTCCCACGCAAATTCAAATATTTAAAATTGAAATCTTTCTCCTCTCATGACAGGTGGCGCAGAGTGCATTTGAAGCAATTTCGCGCGGGAGATTTGAATCTGTTTTCAATTACTACACGCATCAAAGTCTACAACAACGCTCGCTATTTTTTTCGGACGCAGCGGCGTATGAATAAACGTCACTTGGTCAAAAACATAGTTGTCAGAGGGCACCACTCAGTCGCATTCCAAACACCAGGGTATAAATTGGGGTATGGCGTGGGGTATGGCGAGGTGTGGCGTGTGTGGAATTTTGTTTGAAAATCTTGTTTCTCGGTTGTTATCCCAGGTGCATAATTGCGTTCAGGAAGACAAATGTATTCTAAACGACGAACCTTTGCCTTCGATTAGATCATTTAATTTTATTCTACAGATTTAAGTGAGATCGCTTCTATTTTATCGACGTCAGATTCATCATTCAGTTAGCTATTGTGAAATATTGATGGATTAATCACTGAGTTCTTTCATCTAATTAACCGCATATAATTAAATATCAATTTGGTGTAGTATCTTCTGTATCAATACGGAGTCGTATCTCCATTCAAAATAGTATCTCTGAAACTGAACTTTATTCTGTCGATCTTTAAGAAGCCTCTGCAAGAAAAACGATTCTCATCATTAACAAGTGCTCTAAACGTTGACTACCAATGCGTGGCGTTATTACAAAGCCTTGGTCAGCGCATTGTTCACCGATGCGCTGCCATATTTTTGGCCGCACATTGATAGTCAAGTCCCAGGACAGGGGTTAACGATGAGAATTGTTTTCTGGGTGCCTATTAAACTCCGGAAAACAATTAGCGACCCCCACCCTCTTAAAATATCGCTTAGCCAACAGATGGCGCGCAGCTATCTGTGTAATTCCGGCTTATATGTTAATTTCCCCAGATATGTGTGGTTCACCACGACTTTGCGGCCATCACTGTAGTTGCATTCGATCGCGAGTTTCTGCTTCTCATCATCCAACCGCCAGCGAAAGCCGAGACGTGTCCCCGATTTGACAGCCGCAGATCTCAACTGCGACTAAAATGAGGTGCGCCCCTTCGATTGCATAGAAGAGTCACCTTCCTGTGACCCTGACAAAAAGTCAACCAGGTCTTGTTTGACGGATTGCCGACGTATTTTCTCTCGGACAGCTTGTTCAAGAGATGACCTCGCGGTATCACCGACCAAGTAGAACACTGGCTCCGTACTGGCTCTCTGAGGGAAGTTGAGCGGGGACTTGACTGCCTGTTCGGCTCGTTTGTCGGCGTCGTTCAATTGCGCATTCCTCACTGAGGCGCCGCTCAGAAGAAAATCGAGATGAGGCAAAACTAAAGTGGCCATCAAATCTTTTCCGCAGCTGCTTGCAATAGCCCCTGCATTTCATCTGGTTCGGACGACGCTAAAGCGACATCATCCGCGTACGCTATTGCTGAAACTTCATGTGCCCCCAGTTCATACCCCGTCCTTGAGTCCACCGTTCCCCGGACGACGGGCTCAAGGGCGAGATTATATTTAAAACATAAAAATCACATTTGCATTTCCTTGTGTAAGACCCTGGGGAAAGAAATATTCACCCAGTGCACTTCCTGAGAAATACCCTGGGTAAATAATTAATCACTCAATGCACTTCCTGAGGAAGACCCTAGGTAAATAATAATTAACCCAGTTTACTTTCTTACGGAAGACCCTGGTTAAATAAATCCTCTGAGAAAGAACCTGAGTGAAATGAACGAGGGAGTGGGCTTCTTTCGAGAGTATTAATTAAAAAAATAAAAATATATTTCAATTTTTTCAATGACTACATTATGATTTGCATGTGTTTATGTAGTGCTATTTATAGAACGATTTTTTATTTACTCATTTAATTTTCCTTGAAAACTTGAATTGAGACATACTTTTTGACCGGCATTCTTGTGACTCTCTTCAGTGTTTACAAACTCCACAGGTGGCAACATCGCAATGCAACCACATTCATAGTCACGCACACGGATAGAGAATCGTGATTAATTTTTTGTTTTCTTTTTTAAAATTGTATATATCCAATTACAAAAATTTATATAATTTGATAAATTCTTATTTTCACCGCTATACTCGAAAACAAAATTCAATTATTCGAAAATTTTTATCGAAGGTAAGATTCGATCTCGGTCCCTACGGTGATGGCTAAAGGGAACGCTGGATATAATATCGTGCAGTTGATCCCCTGAGCCATCAGACCTGTCTTGAGGTGTCACAAATATGACTTCTCCATATTGTGAATGAAATAAAACGGACAAAAAATGTTATCGCAATTCATTGAACAGTGTTGTGTCCATAGTAAATATTTGAACAATTTGATTAAAACACATTTTTGTTGAAAAATCTTTGTGAAACTTCGAATATCTCAAAAACTAATTTTTCGTAATTTGTCGCAAAAATTTTTACTCAATATTTTCAGAAAATTTACATCACTTTGATTATTAAAAATAATCGAAAAAATGCAGTGTCTAAGGATTTCAAAAAGGGCAGAAAATTCATTAATAAATTCATTATTTCGTTTACTTCACGATTTTTCAATCACATTTTTCGAATAATAAAGTGATAGAAATCAATAACGTATACGAACGGCATGAGCCCAATGAAAATTTGTTTGAAAAGATATTTTGAAAATGAAGAAAGATAAATACGTAACAAAACCTGTTAAATCATTTAAATTAAGTTAATTATATATCTTATTTTTCTAAAGAGACAGTCATGTTACGTGATGCCTAAATCACGTTATATTTTAAATCGAACTAGAAAAAATTCAAATTAAATTGTGCATAATGACCTTTTGTTGAGATATTTTATTGAGAAGTGATCAACTACTTCCATTATTATTGATTGTGATATAATTTCAATTCTATTTTGTAAAAATATGTATATCATAATTGAATTGATATTTTTAACGAAGAAAATATTTATTTGAAGATATATTATGGTTAAATTAAATGGGTCCAGAAATCATTCATTTCTAACAACAACTTGTTGTTCTAATAAACAATTGTTGATAATATTACATTATACGAATGGCTGGCATCTGAGTGTCTTTTGATACAAGAGATAATTAGGCCATTCGTATATACGAATTCTTGGGCCGTAAACACTGAATGACTGGAAAAGCGTATTACAGTGATTTCATGACGAATATCGATGAGCAGTTGATCAAACGCTATGATGTAAGAAGGACTCAAATTTCATACACTGTTTTTACAAAGGTGTTAAATTATCAAATGATTTTCCTGGAATCCTCCTACTCGGTCAGACCCTCTATGCCCACCGTGCTGAAAAATTTAGATAAATAGAGTGTTCCTGGCCCAGTCAAATCAGTTTTTCTTCCCGGTTGACCCGATAGACTTATCTCTTGAATCTGTAATCTCCAAATTGTTCTACAGCAAAAAAATTCGTCCGATTTTCCTGAAACAGTTCAGCGGCAAATATACCAGAGTTCTCATCCAAGAGCCAGTCCTTGCTGAGAGACTTTGTGATATAACCGTAACCGTAACCTGAAATCTCTAATAAGTCAGAAGAGTTAAGTCCAGAATTCTAGGTTTTACGTAAGCGCTAATTATGCAAAATTATTAGATTGTTGCGCCCTGCGCGAATTAAATAAAAACACTTTCTTTTATAAAAAAGAACAAGAACGTTTATTCGAATCGTGTACAACCTTTCGCGTTAGCTGTCCAATTCGGACTGGTTGTCAAATATGCAATATCAACAAAATACAAATTTTGACAGATGACGATCGCGTCATCTGTCTTCGAACGCGACAAATGAAATCGAACGCGCCCGTTCCGTAGCACGCAACAATATTTTATAACTTATATTCGTCGCATCTGTCTAGTTATAAGTTAATCATATTATTATAATAAATCATATTATATATTATATAATTAATCATATAATTAATCATATTATACAATTATAATAAAATACAAAAAAAATGTTTTATTATTTTAATGAAATCAACATTGTTCATCCAATCGAATGTTTGTTTGAGTGCCAACCCTATAATCTTAATCGCTAGTTGTTATTCAAATCTAACCTTGAAATCGTCTATTATTTCTCCGTACGTAACAGCAGTAAAAAACTTAAATTTCAGAGTTACTTAATTTTAGAACTGTTACTTATTGGTGTGGCTCCGAGGTAAACTCCAGTCAGCAGACATCGATTGTATTATTTCAGTGGAATTTCCGAATCCTGACAAAGATCCTGTTCTTCATGATGAAGTCGTGAAAAATATGATTCATGGACCATGTTGCTCTACGCATAGCATCCCCTGCATGAAGAACAGCATATGTACAAATTATCCACCTAAATTAGTTCAGGAAACAGTCACTGATGAACATAGATATCCAACGCCCAAATCCTGCAGATGGTGGTGTAACATCAATTAACGAAGTCACGATCAAGTAACTATAGACAATCGGAGGGTCGCAACAAATTGTCCGATTTTGTCAAATGCATTCAAGGCCCACATTATCGTTGAATGTTGCAACTCCGTTAAAGCATTAAAATATATCTACACTTATATAAACAAGGCTTATTGTATACGCTCTTGACGGTAAAACTGAAAATGTTGTGTATAGAAATACGTTTTAATAAACAAATAGATAAATGCTACCAGTAATAGAATTACTTTTTTCAATGAAGGTATAAAGTTATACCACTATCGTGTATGTTTTCAGTGATCAGGCCATTTTCGAGGTTCAACATGCTCGCAGGCAATCCACTAGATGAAGTACAAATCTATCAAGCTGGGCGAAATATAATCAGCAACGGAGCAATTTGGAGACTTTTATATTTTCCACAGCACGGACGTTTTTCACCTGTTGCACATTCATCCATCAATTCAGAAAATGGTCAGCGATGATTTGCTAAATGCTAAATCAACTATTGTGCTAAAAAATTACTACATTCTGCTAACTCCTTTCCTAACTATTTTACGTGGAATGCAACTGTAAGATCATGTAAACGTAAAGAACAAGAAGTCTGTGTGGGCCCTGATAGGCCATCAGTGAGACGAATTCCTGCAGTTTGACGTATAAATGCAGTTTATCTGAATCAATTCAAGTCTTTTTGATCAAGACTTCTACTGACGGTTGAAAGAGGTTCAAAAACTTTCACTGCCCTCCGAACTATTAACGATAAGGAAGAAACCTACAAAAAAGCGTGCGAGGTATTACGTGTTATGCAGAACAACGATTACTTAAATCTTTCTATGGAAGAGGCTGTAGCAGGCAGATTTTCTTTCCAATTAAGACTTTCATTTACCATCATATTGACTTCTTCCTCTCACTTATTGGAATTAATTTAAGGAAACCATGTCAAAAACATTTATATCGAATATGTTTGTATTGAATCTGTTGGTATTGTCTGTAAGGAGTCCCCATGATATAGTTTAAGCTTTGGCCTTCTCAGGTATTGAACAATATGAATCATTCCAGCTTTATCGTTACTTACAAGGTGACGTCCTGCTCACACTGATTTAAAGTTACCCGTACACTTGCACCATCAAAATACTGCTGTCAGCAACATCAGCAAAAACAGCGACAGAGCCAACATGCTGTGTTTATGTAAACTAATGGTGTAGGATGAATTTCCAACTTTCCAGAAATATCTTGTCGAGGCTCTTGACAGAAGTTTGAATGATATTCGTAATAACAATCAACTGATAGGTCGTTTCTCCATTGTTTAAGCTGACTATTTCAAACAAACATTGCCTGTCATTGTCTATAGAACACGAGCAGACACATTCAGAACTGTGGAATCGAATTATTTACATTTTTAATACAAACATGTTAGTTCACAGCGAAGAACCGCAGTTTCTTGGCCGCCCTATTTCAAATCGCTGCGAGTAATTTGCTGCAAACGGACGAAAATGCTCATATCACACTTTCTCCGGAATTACGCAATATCGTGCACCATACTCATAATGACATTACCGCAGGGTTTCCTGATATTCATATAAACTTTGAAACTTAATTTATTCGAAAGAGCTATCTTATCTCCTACGAATGACATTGTAAATCATTCAAATAACACGATATTACAAAGAATGCTCGGACAAGCGACAGTTTACCCATCTTCTAATTTCTTTATGAAAAATGACGACGCAGTACAATATTCAATTAAATTTCTGAAGTCCTTGAGTTTTCTGGCGTTCCGTCGTATATACTCAAATATAGGCGCTTCTTCTATCCTCTTGCATATTTTAAATACGTTGCTACCCTGCAGTGGAACCAGACTCTGTATTACGCTTTGCAGCGACAGTCATTAGTGGAACTGTCCTGATTAGAGCTTAGCAAGAAAAAAAAGTTATGATTCCACATACTGTTAATCCTACTTAATCGCTATAAGAACTATATCGAAGACAATTGCCCGTAAAGTTAGCATTTGTTATAACAATCAACAAATCTCAGAGTCAAAATTGGTGGGTTACCGGCGTTAATTCCGGCAAATAATGATTTTTCATGGACAATCATATGCGGCGTGTTCTCGCTTTTCAGATCCTTAGCACTTCATTGTGTTTCACGCTCCTGAAGGTGAAACTGAGAATGCTGTGTATAGAAATACGTTTTAATGAACAATTAAAAAAATTCTAGCAGTAAAAGAATGACTTTTTTCAATAAAAAGATAAGGTTATAACACTGTCGTGAAAGTTTTTTCTCGCGCTATGCGCAGTAAGGAATACATCTCGATTACCTTAAATTTGTTATTTAATCTTTTTGAACAGTAAAGATACATGAAATAGTGCAGTGACGGTGATTGCCCGTGCTTCGTACGGGCAATCACCACGGGCAAGTTTTTCAGTATCTCTTTGTACGTTTAAGGTGTTAGATTTCATTTTTATAAATAAAATTCCTAATACATCTTTTTTGTACCAGTTTCATTCAACGTCTAAGATTTTGGGATTTTCCCAGTCCATATCGTGTTTGTATTCGATTTTGTAGCTGGAGATGGTGATGCCGGTTTTTTTTCTGGATTTTTTATGTTAACATTCTATACATATGAATATGATTCATATGACTCATATGAATATGACTCATATGACTCATATGAATAAAAAAGAATTTTAAAAATAATCTCTCTTTCTCTATCTCTCTCTAGGTACGTAAGTGTCAACACGTGTTTAAAAACCGTTTATTTTTGTCCGTTTATATTTATTGCATATATTATTCATTTATTGTCAGTGTTGTTGAAATTTGTAAAGTAGACAACATTTTACCATCTGACAAAAAGGAATAAATTTTAACATCATATTAACGACAAATTGACATTGGAAAAACACACGTTTTTAGAACCTTACTTTGACACTTGCACTTATACACTTGTATGAGTTTTCAGCTGCACAAAAATAAAGTGCTCTGATACTCAGGTGTTAAACATAATTTGTAATTTATATTGTTATATACTGCGTATTTTAACCCTAAACTTTTCAACTTCTTTTTAAAATCTGAAAGAAATAAATAAGAGAAAAAAGAAAATGTCATATTGCAAACATAACAGTAGCACGGTTAACAGTTTCAAGGAGCTATAGTAATTAACTTAGCTCGCATTTTATTTATATTTTAATTTTATGTTTTACGAATTATTTTATCAATCATCATAATATTGTAATTATCTATTTATAATTCTTCTCTTTGTTTTTCAAATATTAAACAACGTCCGTATGAGTTACAATCTTCCAGAACACTTTTTACAAATGTTACGCATCGCTGAGTTCATGCAACGATCACATAAATTATCTTATTCGAACGTGACGTTTCCTAAGTTTTCAGTTCCGATAAGACTTAATCCCTTAATTGGTCACAAAGAATTGAAACTATCACTCAATGTAAGCATAAACTTCAGATGAGCACATTTGTCTTCCTTATTTTTCTTGCGTACGTGACTTTTCACGAATTCCTGTTAACACATAAAAATCTTTGTATAAATTCAGTGCATCAGAGCACTAGGTCAGTCAGTTGGAACTCACCATCAGAACCATGAGAAAGAAACCAAGTAAAAAGTTAAAGTGCAAAAGTAAAAAGTGGACTTAGAATATTTTCATCGAAGTCAAGTTAGACTTAGAATATTTTCATGATTGGAACATAGAAATTATTCTCAGAGTTTGTTTATTAAATTTTGCACGAAGAAAAATAAAAGATAGACTTTGCTGATTCAAATATAATAAATTGGAAAAGAAACTGGGATGTTTCACGTCAAACTCATATTTGGAAGAAAAAAGAAAAATAGGAACTTATAAAATTTATATCCAACTTTTGTGAAATATATTTGAAATTAATAAAATAAATAAAAGAAATAGCCAAATCTCATTTATCCTCATCTGCCACATTACAATATATTAATATGGATAAGAGGTAAAGTTCTTGACTGGTTTAAAACCTATATTTTTGACAGGAAACAATGCACATAATGGTGTATTGTCTGATGAACGCCAAGTAAAGTATGGTGTACCGCAGGGCTCTGTCCTGGGCCCCATTCTGTTTATATTTCATATAAATGATTTAAAACAAAAGCTCGAACAGCATTGTGAAATCAAAATGTTCGCTGATGACACAATGCTGTTTGTCGCCAAAAAGAGTATAAAGAAAATAGAAAAAATACTGAATACGGTGATGACTTTATTGGACGAATGGGTGAGCATTAACAACATGTTTCTTAATACAAAAAGACGTTTTATATGATTTTAGAAAATGACTAAATGGAAATGGATAAGAAATTGACGATTCGGTATAGAGATATGATTGCAAGATATTAAATATCTCGGTGTTTATTTGGACGAGACTTTGAAATTTAAGAAACATGTTGCATATGTGGAAGGTAAAGTTGGCAGTAAGTTAGGTTTACTGTACAGGGTTGGAAAATATATCGGGCCCTGTACAAGAAATCTAATTTCTAAATCTTGATCGCTCTGCATATGGAAGACCTCTTAACCTTATTCGTATATTCTAACCAGGAAGAATAAGAAAAATTACAGAAACTGCAAAATAGGGCCATGCGAAGAATATTGCACTGCGATATTTATACGCCGGTGAAAGATATGTTAGAGCCACTTAATTCTTTAACTATTGACGAGCGGAATAAGCGAAATGTTTTAATTTTAATTTATAAAATGAAAATCGGCGAAGTGCCAAACTTTGTGACAAGGTGCAATATAGAAGAAATATAAGTAATAGGACAACGTGACAAAGCAATGACATTGTGATACCTTTTAAACGGACTCAGTAAGCTCAGAGAAGTTTATTGTATAAAGGTTTCGAAATATAACAGCTTCCTTGTTGAAATAAGAAATGTGCTAAGTTTGAATGTTTTTAAGAGGCGACTTATGGAGTATTTTCGACCTGAGACAAATCAGTGCGATTTTCATTTATTATTATTTATTTAATTGTTTTTGAGTGTCGGTATAAATGTTGATATTTATTTAGATAATTTATTTATTTATTTATTTATTGGGATTTGTGTAGCCACTTATTTCTGTGGCTGAGAGGAAAAACCAATCAACTACCAGTTGAAAACATTAAAAAATAAAACTTTAAACATTTTTTAAAACAAAATAAGAGTTCGGGAATATGTTGAAAATTTTGAATTATAGTTTTCTGATCCCCATAGTAACACTTTTTTGAGTTCGTCTTATGAACAATAAGACGAACTCAAAAAAGATTAAAAATAACAACATGAAATATGTTTTCAACTTAAATGAACAAAAAAGCACTTAACTGGTTTTTCCTTACAGCCACAGATTAATTTTTTTATTTGAATATAATGATGAAGTTCCGTGATGGTCTCATTATTTAATTTATTTGACCATCTCATAATTTATTGTAAGCGTGAATATTTTATTTATTTATTCTAAAATTCCGAATGGTATGATTGTGACATATGGTACATCTAAAGACGCACTCACACAAAAAACGTTCAAAATTTTGCTGGTTTTTTAAAAATTGATATTTTATATACACTTACAAACTAGCTGAGGAAGCTAAAATAAAGCCGTCTATCTATCTCTCTCGCGCAGTTCGCTTCACATTGTTTGCTTTTTGTGGTTGCACCCGCTTAGTTCGTTCAGTTCTGTTTGCTATTTGCCCGGACCGGGGTTGTAACATAGAATTATTTTGATTTCATTTTTGGGTGTCTTGTTTGGTTTGCTTACGATCGTTTTCTCCCTCATGTGTTGCATGAGTGTTCCGCCTCGCTTCCTTGAGCCCTTCCTGTCCCTGTAGCAGAGCATACTGGTTCGAGCCCAGCTTATTTGTTTATTAAGTGCGGGTCTAGGAGGACCAAGTAATCTTCTTCTCGTTTGTTTCAGGCGACGATGACCATGGTCAGCAGGAGCTGACCGATCAGGAGCCAGCGAGAAGCCGACCAGTGTTTTGTCTTTGGTTTGTTGACACATTCCAGAAAAATGTTTTAATTTCAATGTTTGTTATGATAGACCGGTTATTGATCGACGGTGTAATTCCGACTCGATTATTTTAGAATAGAAGAACTTTGCCAACCAACTTTCCACCGCTCTCACAACCCGGCAAGCAAGTCAACCTAAACCCGCTCCAGAGAACGAGATCCTGAGCTGATAATTTGATAAAATTTGAAAAGTTAAAAAAATTTAGAAAATTTGTTCTGTTTCGAAAAATTTAAAAGATTTTTTATTTTGAAAGATTAGGAGTTTTATACCGGTCAAAATGTTCGTGTGTGTTTTATGTAGGTCTTCCAAAACCGTTTTTTTGAGTTTTTTTTATCTAAAGTGTTAAATTAGTGATCAAAGATCGAGGTGTCATTCTCGTTATATTATACATTTTCACAAAACAGGATTTTGACTGAAAATCGAAAAAACCGGCTTGGGAGGACTTTTGTTCACACACTTTATAAATGTGTGCAAAATTTGAGATGATTTGGTCCGGTAGATTTTGAGATTTTTGGGATCAAAATTTTGAAGTATTCAAATAGACTTCTATTTCATCTTAATAGCATGTAAACACGTATAATTTGAGATAAAGAAGACTTTCAAACGGTCGACACAAATTTCTCAAAACTCAGAAAATCGATTTAAATGTATATAACTTTTGAAAGTTATAGACAGTAAAAAAAACATTTTGCTGTCTTTTGTCTATTACTTTGAATATTTCTTTGAAAAATGGTTAATTTGAAACGTAAGCTTTTTTCCGCGCTCAGTCAATTAATTGATCATTTTATGTAACGTTATTTTTTTAATTCGACTTTAATGGACCAGTTGTTAATTTTTTCACAGTTTTTATTTTCACGGTCATGGTCACGAAATGAAAAAGTAAGTGTGGTTTCATAATGATTTGAAATATTTCTATTTTTCGTGAACCCAAAGGCAGCGTCTGCTTCATTTCCTTTTCGTTCATTTTTATTCTCGGGCTTGTTCAAAATGACTGTTCAAACGAGTTTGCATATTTTGCTTTTATTCCCGTATGTCAAGGAACACCAATGTCGATAAAGACATTCGCTGTTAATGTTTTCTATAAGAAATTTTATAATTATGACAATTTTTATGTTTTGCAATCTTTTTTTTATGAAAAAAGTATATATTTATTTTTTTTCTAGCGCTTGAAAATGAAAAAATCGAACAAAAAATAACACTTTTTTTTTCACTGGACCGAACTCTTACGAAAAATGAACTTGTTTTAACTTTTTTCGTACGTCAAACTCTAATTAATTTAATCTATTTTTTGAATCTCATTCAATTTCTGATTTCAAATCAACCGACTTGTACGCCGATTAGACGTGCACGCCGCACATATGCTACAATAAAACGCATGCCATTTGATAGATTATTTAATGAAAAAATTTATAAGTATACTTTAACACTAGCACGGCCGAAGCCATCAATTTGACGGCTTTTTTTCTACAATCACCCACCATTTTAGTTAGGTTGATAATAAAAATAATTCCTTCCATGACTGTTCATTATTTATGGTTTACCTTCATATGATAACGTCATTTTTAAAATTTTTTTTTGCTAGTTCTAGACAGTTATTTATATAAAAATTTAAAAAATTTATACATTTTCACAAATATATATTTCACAATATTTGATTGATTTTCACAATAATTGATATTGTTGTTAAAAACAAAAATTTCGGTATTACATTTCATTTCATTGATATTTATATTTTTAATTTTAATGAAAAGGTGCATAAAAAATAGATCTTAGATTTCTTTGTTTAGATCTGATTCACGCTGTTTTTTTCATACAGAAGGGAATGAATAAAAAAGATATTGTTCGGAAATTCAGGAATATACCTGAAGATATTCAGAATCAGAGAAAACCGTTCTACAAAATAAGATCAGACAATCAGTTCTAAAATCTAAAAATCAATTATGAGTATTATTAATGTATTAAGTATAATAAATAAATAATAATAATAAATTATAATATAATAAAATTATAATAAAAAATATAAAATTATAATATAATAATAAAATAATAATAAATTAAGAATAATAAATAAAAATTATACAATTGTTGTATGTATTTTTTCATTGAAATACTCTATTCGTAATGTAATAAAACAAAATCATGAAAAAGGGATTTTTTTCCAGACTGATTTACCAAAAACCCCCTTAACCTACTTTTAGTACAGTTTCTATGGCTCAATTCGACGTTATAAGTCTGCATTTATTCGTTTAATTGTCCTTAATTTTTTATAAAATCGATAATTCGATAAAACACATGAAAAATATCAAGAAGCTCGGAATACTTAGGAAAACGGTAGTGATTCCGGCCAGGTATAAAAAAAGGCTACTGTGGTTACTCATATAATGACAGCGTTTTGCAGATAGATATTTTATCTTACGAGATTTCATATGTTTCAACGATAAAATATGTATGGTATATGAAAAATTTTATATTTTTATATTATTTATTATTTCTGAATCAAAAGTGTAATAAGGGGTTAGCCCCCGAAAAAGTCAAAATAATGACAGATATCATTTGTCAAGAATGTGTCAATTTTATCGGATGTTTTTGATCGTATTAATGACGACTCTCCGTTTTATGATATTCAGTAGATTTAGATCTCGGAAAATATAAGAAGCTACGGATAATGAAAACTTCTACGTGTATGTAAAGGACATCCGTCTGAGTATATTCACTCACACAATTTGCCGGGCCATTGTCACAAATCTCACACATACCGAGGGGGTGCTCACTCTTGAAGTCTCTCGACCACTTGGGCTTGAAGTATTTTGAAGTAATTTGAAGTCTCCGTTGAAGTCTTTTGAAAGTGAAGTCTCTAAAAAATATAGACTTCAAAACGACTTCAATCAGTCGATGTAGTACTTTGCAA
>JAPYZS010000962.1:0-29821 GCA_030522925.1 Trissolcus japonicus
GACAATTTTGTCCTTTTTTAAATTTAAAACTTTCATTACAAATTTTTTAACAAACACTTGTCAATTTTTTGACTTTTCATTACACGTTGGCATAGAAACATATATGAAAGGAATGTAAACTTTTTTTAATAGCAAAGAAAATGTAATAATTTTTGTTATGATTATTTGTTTATTTCAGTAGAAATGCAATGAAAATAAGAAGAGGACAAATTTGTCCCTTTCAAGCTTTTAAAAGCGTGAAATAAAATTCAGACTTCTGAATATTGAATTATTTATAAAATTTAGAATAATTTTGACGGTGTGGCGATCTCACCAATGACATCCTTATTGAAAGTCCATCCACCCATGGGTGTGCACTTTTCTCCCCATTCATCCGTGAGTTTGAGTTCTTGAATTTGCTCGTCCGTGAGGCCCATCATATTATCAGGCAGCATGGTGCCATGCTTCGCTAGTTCTTCGATTTCTATTTATGGAACAGTAATAGCTTTTGAAGTTGATGGCATAATTCAAATAGCAATTACGCGGCTCATATGTCAAGTTACGTTGCAGAGACCAAAAAAAAAAAAAAAAAAGAAATAAACAAAAAAGAAAGAACGTTTCATCTCGGCAAAAGTTTATAGTTATTGTAATGAAAACTCATTTCGCTTGTAAAAATGCTGCCGGCAATTTTGAATGGATGCACGCCTCTGTCTCGTTTCAATTACCGTAACAAATTCGCGAAACTTTGAGCCGGCCGTTGTAGATGACGGTGACATCCTCGATGATTTTATCCACAGCAGTGTCCAGAGTTGTGTCGTAAAGAAACTGCGATTCGTCGCCGTGTTTTATGTGCAGCCTCACCATCTTTTATTAATGTTATTTCTAAAATACCAAACTCAAATGTGAAAAGTGCAATAAACTTCAATTTAAAAACAAAATCATTGTTTATCGAACTTTTATTCCTTTTTTTAATTAATCAATGCATTTTTTGGTTCAATTTAAATTTGTTACTTGTTGTAATTTTTATCTACTTTTATTTTTCTAACTTTTTTGAATTTTAAAAATTTTATTTTTTTCAAAGTTATCAGTTCCTGATAATATACAATCTTTTAACGGTGCACGATCAAACGCGTCCCGTTTGATCGCTGAGTGCAAAAATATTTAACAGATCAATGTCAGATTGATCGGATTGATTATTCGTAGATACAATCTTGCAAAACTATTAATGTTACTTCCTTACAAATGCGTGCCTCCGAGATAGCAGAGCCTGGGGATTATGTTGGCTACGTTCGCGTTTCTATTAGCATAACTTGATATGCATGTGGAATCGAGAGTTATAATATATCAAAAGTATTGTACAATTTATATTCAAAGTTCACGCGCGGCGGACTGAGAAAATGCACAATCAAATTGTATTGAGGCCCAAAGGTTACGAGTTATAAACCTGCCATTTTTACCTCGCAGCGATTCAGCAAGTCGGATTTTTCGTTGACGTCAGTCTGACTACACGTGTTTCAACAGTGCCCCATGGTAACGTTGCTTATTGATTAAACAAATTTTCTATACGGTTGTCATAACAACACAAACGTTCAAATTCGAATAACCTTATGAATAATTAAATTTTACCCGTTCAACTGCAATTAATTACTGTTTCAATCATCCAGCGAAACGAAATCAATTAAAATAAATTGGATCATGTTTTTATTAGTAACGTCAATATTGATATTCAAAATTCAAAAGCAACCATTTTTCGTTTCAATAGGAGTTTAGAGATAGACAAGATATTTCAGCCGATTAGCTTATAAGTTATTCGGAGAAAGTTTAACTACAAATAAATTTATCTGGTAGATATGAATGGTTTAGCCGAAAAAATGGCATAATAAAATTTGGTATTATATCAATAAATTATTGTACGTTTGATAGGTAACTGCACAAATCTAAGCTATTAATCAAAAAATTAATCGTGGAACCTTTTCAGTTGGCAAATTTTAGTTGGAAGTTTTCAAGTTGGCATTTGAACATGGTGCGGCGTGATTAATTGGATCGGGAAAATTGTGAGCTGAATTGTGAAATAAAAACACGGCCTTTGTAATGAATATATCATATACATATATACAACTTCATTGAACATGAATTACAAGAATAAAGTCATATTACGCGCAGAGGAAACCTTACCGTTTCCATACCTCGAATCTACTGGCTCCTTGACACAAAAATATATAATATTTGCGACGTAAATAAATATATATATATGTCATTTATATATATATTTACCTGTTTTGATACGTATATAAATACACATATAATCTTGATACATACTCATATTTGTAACGCCATGAAATAAAAATCTATACACTTACTTATATATATTCATTATTGTTTTTTTTTATTCAATTATATACCAATATGACTAGCATTACGTTTAAACACAACGATTATTTGACAACAAAATGATAATGATTTGAATTTTGCCTTTACTTTGGTCCGCGATGAACCAAACATTTTGAACACATCAGGGATCGGGAGCTCTATTACACACTCAGTACATACATCTATGTCATGATGTTTTTTAATTATGCGCTAAACAATTTCATAAATCCATATCTACAAGTTCAGGTAACACAGTGCAATTATCAAATTCAAATTCGACCACTTTTCGGTATTGCGTGTTATGGCTTCTTTTCATTTTCACCTATTAGGACGTTTATTAGATGAAATTATACATGTCGTCATTCTATATGAAAAGTTCAAATTCATGTAGACATTTTTAATACTGCAAATTTGTTGTCAAATACATGAAAGACTATATCACGTAAGTAAAAAAATGATTTATATTACAATTTTAAAATTCTATGTATACGTAGATGACATTATTTCATATAAACTATTTACAGTTTCTACTATGCCTAATAACATTTTTTGATTTGTTTTTTCTTAAAAATTTCAGCGAATAAAAGTTCGACGAAGTAATAACATTATTTCCTACATTAACTTTACAACGTTTTCGATAAATTATGTTACACAAAATTCTTTTTAAATTGCAATGTTCATAATAAAAATACAAAAATCGCTAATTAAAATTTTGTTTTCAAATATTGTGTTCTAAATATCGAATTTGTTTGAATAAAAAAATCTACATTGAAGTTAAACAAATCGACACGTTACATGTATTTTAAACATTATTGTAATGTAATACAACATTATTTCGTAATATATTTTGGGTCAAGTGACACATGCAACATGATTATCGTTGTATATATACAAACGTCCTTTTTTTATTATTTTTAATATAGATTTATCCAACAGGAAAATATCAAGGAAGGAAAGATACCAAGAAAAGTATCAAGAACCAAAAGGGCTATTAGGTAATGTCTAGATGTAAAATATTCCGACATTAATTTAACAAATATTGTAGAGGCTAAAGGTGCTCAAGTCAAACAACTATCTGATCCGTAGAAAAAAGTAACAATTTTGGAGCAGATCTTGATATTATTATAGTAGATGACAAATATTTCTTTATAATCCTGAGGATGTTGTTAACGATGGAGTCGGTATCTTTTATCTTAACAATATTATGAAAGAGTTGGCGGATGTCGCTCAACAGTCAAGCATAATTATTAACATTTAATTGATTTTTAATATTGCGTGTCCTATAATACTGTACATATACATCGACTTAATTTTCACAAATTTCAAATTTCGTATCGTCGAAAGAAATAACAAAGGGAAATTACAAATTCCAAAAAACGTAACATTTGAATTGATTCAGTATAACTTTTCAACCCATTCAACTGTCAAGAACAAACAAAACTTCACCTAATAAACGTCCTAATTATAAATTTCGTATCTCACTTATAACGAATTTCAACAAAAATGCAGAACAATCGTGTAATAAAAATCCTGAGATTGCACCGCACAAAGGAAAATCAATTCAGTTTGCATTGTTGTACGCTTTCGCAACTGTTTATAGAATAATCCCGCGACAAGTGTAATCGAAATTCCTTTGTACACTGCAACCTTGGTCTGAAATTTGGTATCTAACAGTAACACACAAGTTTCAAGTTCCCTCGCATGTTGGTTCGGCTCCATTTGAATTTGTTCGAACGGAAACATATAAAATGAAACACCCGTTTTCGTTTCACAATAGTCATACAAAATATTTGTTCAATCAAAATAATAAAAAAAAACTATCAGTGATCAATCATCATAGTATCAAAAATAAAACAACCCGATTACAAAAAAATGCAAATTTGTGTCAAACTTTCAAAAACTGACAACACTCGAACGGACAGGACAATGATCTCTGTCACTTTTTGATCAAACTGGAATGCACCTTAGCAATCGCATAAATGCTATCAATCGAATGTCAGTTCTTTTTATTACGTCACGATACTATTGCAATTGACTATTTGACAGGTCCAGTCGGTCGCTATTTGTTATCACCAATCCCGTTTGTTGGGCATTTAGATAAAGACCTCGGGGTTATTGCTGTCGGTAGTCGGAGTTTGAATTTGAAGTTCGTGTCAGTCTTGCTCGACGGGCGGCTGCAAGAAAGCAGGATTCTGTTCCTCGACCTCGCTCGACTGGTAGTCGCAGTCGTCACTTATCTCGCTTTCCACGCAGATTTTCAGCTGCGAACCGTGCAACTCTTTTGGTTGCACGGTAAGCTTCTCTCAGACTTTGCTCTCCGGGCCGTCCGCCGTGTGCTTGAAAGAGTTTCGGATTTTGCTCAAGTGTAACGCGGCGATGTGACCGTAACTTTTGTTGTACCATTCCGGAGTTCGTCCTCTGCAAAATCCACCAAATTCTTTTGTCAGTCTTTTATTTTTCATATTTGAAATGTTGAATTTTCATTTAATTTTACTTTACTTTATTTAATACTTTATTTCTTAATATTTCATTATTAAAATCATTATTTCTAATACTATATTTTTAGAAAATTCAATCATTCAATTTGTACAAAAATTGCGAAAACAAATTACATAAGAAACAAGGAATTAATTAACAAATTAATAGGTGGATGCATTTTTTTTAATTATGAAAAGTTGAAGAGTACAAAGTTTCACTTACTTGGTGTCGACCCTTGAAAGATGCATTATGCGCGACTTGCCACTTCCACACGGCTCGATAAGATAACGCGAGGCAAGAACAATGCCGCGGGTCCCTCCAAGCATCACTGGAGCGTCTGGGTGCTCGACGGATGTTTCCACAATGACACATCCACCTTTGGAAAGATCGTTTCTCCAAGATCTGCACAATCGGTACATCAACACATAATTAGCTTCATTTTCTCCTCAGAGCTCTTAGATGTAATCATACAAATTAAACGTCATCGACCACTTACATCTAAATGTTTGTGTACGTCATTAGCTTAACAAACGTCTGTACTATTACATGATCGATTTTTAACAGACAAAATCAAAGGGAGTGAAAGTATAGATTACTTTCAGCATGCAGATTACTTGTTACATGCAAATTATTTTTTGCATGCACATTATTTTTTCGTGTACCAAAACAGTGACCGACATAATGACGGCTAATTTTGTACCTCAAGACGCAATAATCCCTGGCGGGCAGTGGCATCATGTTCCCGGTGGCGTATTGGAAAACTTCGACGTTTGTGTCCAATTTTGTCACGAGCCTGGATTTCAGTAGCTGCGGGTCCCAAATTTGCCTTTCACGGAGAACGCGATGCAGCAGCTCGTTGGGTGGCGCCTCGACTTCGGTGGAAACACGCCAAAGTCGGAGTGGATGGCCGTCACCGACTTTTTTGTACGCCACTTCCACGCTCGTGTCGGCGGGATTGTTCACGGTAACCCAGCCGCGATTTCTACAGGCGATAGGAAAAAAATCATAACAATTAGTCTCTCGCGCTCCACTCTCTCTCTCTCATTTTAATTATCTTTGATGCAAAAATACACTGCACAATTTCTTTTTAATGTGGAAAACTTGGAAAGCCGAGTGAACAATTGAAATGGGAACATACAAAAATAGGTGAAATACATCAAATTATGAGCATGGATAAGTAATACAAAATAAATCTTAGAGTAGATTAAGTTCGAAATTAAACCATACTAATTAATAATCATTAACTGAAATTGAATATAAAATTAATTAGAAACATTTTGTGTTGTTTAAAGAAAGTGTGGATTTAAAATGTTTCTAGGCCGATGTATGAAATTGTTGTAAGAGTATCAAAAGCTGCAATGAAGAAGTATGGTCCTGTGTTATTTGTGAAATGCATATCTAGAGGTCGAACGTTGGCAGGCCGATTGTAAAGAGCACGTGTAAACAATGACTGGCTCACCTCTCCCTCGCTTCTTTGAGAAGCGCTGTGGTGCACGCGTTCAAGTATCCCCGCCAGTCCTGCTTGAGTTCGGAGCCGAGCTCCTCGAGAGGAACAGGAACGCTTTCCTCCATGTAATTAAAGTGACACTGCGTCAACATATCAGATGAAACCTGAGAAGAGAAAGGAATCGCGGTGTTTAGCATAGAGCGATCGCGCGATAACTGGATCTGCGCGGGGCATTTCCAAATGACGACTCACCATGAATAGTTCGCGTTGCGTTTTAACCAGATAGAGCAGACAATCGTGCGCCGCCTTGTTCTCCGAGAGTTCCCGTGGATCTGGGATGCCGACGGTCTTCCTGCGTCGCGGCGACACGCTGCTGGAACGGTTGGCGATGTTGGTGCTGTTGTGGTTGAAGTGGAACAGGCTCGGCGCGAGACACACGGCGAGGTTGGACGCGGTCATCTGATTGTAGAACGCGTTACTGGCCACGTGATGGAGGAAGTCCAAAAGCGTCTCGAGTGCCTCGCGGTGCTCGTCTGGCAGCAGCAGCAGCACGCATTGCACCGCGTCCGCGCGCAGCTCAACCGGAACGTCTGTTCGCAAAGGATTTCAAGTTCTCTTTATTACGCGGCTCTTGTTCTTTCTACGCCAGCACAGATATAAGAATAGGAGCAGCAAACTCAACAGCGAGATTATCATCAAGGTCTTCTCTTTTACAGTACCACTACAACATATAACTGGTACATGGCTAACTGGGACTAAATTTAGCTCCAACTACTAGCATCTTTTCTAGAATTATCTCTCTTTCGCAAACAATCCAACGATCGTTTATTCTTTTTTGTTTTAATTCGATTTTCTGTTATGTTGTAGTTTTATGTAACGGGATTGTAACGAGGTATAATAAAATTACAAAGCAACTCACGTTGAAAAATGGCAATGAAAGTTTCTGAAAGTTTGTTGGTGAGAAGAGCCTCGGGCAGTTCCCTGAAATACTGTTTGACAAGGTCGGCGACGTCGAAGGCCTGCTGGCCGTCGAAGCTGATGTTGTCGCCCTGCGTTTCCGTCAAGGCTTTGAGCTTCTGTATCCGCGACCTGACGCCGCTCTTGCGAAAGATGCCGACTTGCTCGAGGGCGTTCGCCCGCAGCCATCTGAGGGCAAGCTGAATGCACTTTGGTAAAGCTTGGCCGGTCCTCTGCAGGGACAGCAGAAGCGGCACCCCGAACACGGTCTTGTCCTTGTAATCGGGCGACTTGATTTTGCGGATGAACTTGGGCAGCTCCCAGTTCCAGCCGGTTCTGTGAGTGGGACAGTAGCGCTCCATGCAGGCAGTGAGTTTCAGCAGGGCCAATTTTCGCAGCACCATCAGCTGTCCACAGGACATGGACGCCATCGCGCGCGGACATAACGGGTCCAACGGTTCTGGGTAGAGCGAGCCTCGTTGGAAACTGTGCCACCTGTCAATAAAAAGAAAAAAGTGCGTTGAAACCAAAGAAATGAATAATCCATCGCGGAATCCGTTATGTCGCGCTGCGTTACACGCGTTATTCAATCCGGAGTAACCAGTTACATAAATTTATAAGCTGACAAATCAACGGCGAACAATTTACATAATTGACGTTGCACGGCTAACATTACCATACGACACACAATGTAACTGATCCACAACCTCTGTAACGTATTGCATTGTGTAATGGACTTATGACACCTCATGACATCGGCATTAAAATATCTTTTATTACAGGTACCAGGAAATATGTACCATTAGAACTGTACCAAGGGGACAAATGTTCCGTTTCGTCGATTTTCATCCAACTTATTGCAATTATCACACGTTCATAGTATTTTTTTAAACTTTTTATAACATTTTTAATTATTTTAGAATGCATAATAATAAATGCATCATTTCACATTCGGCTTCTGTTTTAACAATAATTTATTCTTCCCAAACTGGATTTATAATTAATGAATGACTGTAGCTAAGTTAATTTATTATTTACAATAATATATTGTCTCCTTGGTAGTATCAAATTTGTAACTTTGCTATGTAATTATGCAATTTTGCAATTTTGCTACTACACACCTAACGACAGCAGTACCCTTCTGTTTCGGCGACTCTTCCTCCTGATCGGAGTCCTTGCTCGCGACCGTGGAGCTGCTCTCAGGGCTCTCTGTGAGGTCCCTTCGAGGTTTCTCTCTGTAAACAGTGACGTCCCTAGGCAGGGGTCTGGAGTCCTCCTTGGAGTGTCGCATGCTCTTGTAGAGTCTCTCCTCCCTCTTTATCGAGCCCTTGTCGTCCTGCAGCTTATCTCGGAACTTCTGAGAGTCCTTGCCCAAGTTGAGGCTACCGCCGCGAGTGGGCGACTTCAAGCCAGCAACCCTGTTGGACTCCTTGGGTGTCGTCACCTGAGTGGTGACATACTCCAGAACCTTGGTGTGGTTGCTGTTGGCGTCCTTGAAGTAGCGGTGCTTCCAGCTGCTCGGCTGGCACTCGGAGTCGCTGAGGGCCCCCTGGTCTTCGCGACTGCGGTGCAAAAAGCGCCGGGCCCGGTTCAGCTTGGTTCGAGTGGGGGTCGGCGTGGGGGCGCCACCTTGGGACCCGTCCGAGCAGTAGCTCGAGGAGTCGTCGCCGAAGGGACTGGGCGCGTTCGTGGAAGGCGAGGCTGGGGGTTGCAGGGGCGAAGTTGAGAGGCTCATCGGCGAGGCCAGAGGGACCTGCAGGGAGGGATCTGCGAAAGAAACCGGCGGCGGCCCAGTTGGCGAGACGTCGACGCAGTTCAGGTCCTTCATCTTCTGCTGCATGGAGGTGACGTCGAGCACCTGGGGCCCGCTGATCACCACCCCATCCCTATTGTGGCGCTTCCTGCGTTTGGACTTGAGCGACTCCATGCGTCGCAAGAACGCCTTCGCACCGTCGCGCAGTCGCTCGGAGCCGGTTCGCCGGAACCGCGGACTGATGTCGTCCTGGTTGGCGCCTGGGGGCAGGCTGCCGTACTTGAGTAGATCCATCGAGTCGTCGCCTCCTCCCTCGACCTCCAGTCGGTCCTCCAGCGAGTTATCCAGCGAAGGTGCGTTCTGATTCGACAGAGCCTGTAGCCTCTCGACGTTTGCCTGGGTGACGTCGCACACTCGGGACCATCTCCGTGTCTTCTTCTCGAATGTCCAGTTCTCGCTGAGCGCGCACTGAGTGTCCTCGTCCGAGTCCTCTCCGGTGGTCTGAAAGCACAAACCAACCAGTACATTAATGCATTGCGACAAGCAAGATGAGAGCCAATAAATCTAACTTACTGCGATGGCAAACTGTTTTATCACTTATCAATAGACTTGAAAATAATTTACAATTCATTATGATGATGTACAACAAATTCTCAAGTTACAAGAGGTATAAAACCAAAGATATAAAAAGTAAGAGATGGAAAATAAAAGAAAATGGGGTTTAATAAGTCAGTCAGTCCTATTTGGGACTGATAAATTCGGCACACACGAGAGGACGCGAGTCACTTACAACCTTGTCTTCCAGCCCGATAAATCAATGTCAGGGCAACTTGGCCGGGCTATGACATCGACATTCAGCAAGCTCGCTCATTATGCACACCCCTGGACAGACGTTTCGATAGTCCTGCAACAAACGTGGCCTAACTCTGACGATTCCGGATCCGACATACTTTAAGTTTGAGCCCAACTTCTATACGCCTTTCTAAATTCAAACTCAATTCCACGACGAAACCTGACGCCTTTGTTGTGCGGATACACCAAGGAGTCTCCGCCAAACGACCTACGTGACTTGACCTCAGAGCGACAATGGATCTGATTTCTCATCGTTGAACCTCACTAGGAGGAACCGAGAGCGTTTCGCACATGTGTGGGCCATAAATTAACTCGCCTCTGACGTTTCCCTCTCTTTAATTCCGCGCCCTAAAATCGGTCCAGATTCTTTTTAATTCCCTTTTTGACGTCTTTCTTTTTTATTTCTTTTCAACTTTCACATTTTTGATTCAACTTTTCAACTTTGCGCGCTATTTTCTGTCGCACGAAAATAGAAGTTGCGCGTGCTCGCGTGGGAAGCGAAATGATTTCGTCACTTCGATGACTCGCGATAGGATCGACCGACGATTCAACAGGTTTGGTTCTCATAAATTCCAAATGGGATGACGACGCGCCGGCTCGTGTTGCCGCGACTGATTGCCCCGCACGATAACGCGCGGCTTTTTCTTCAATCTGGCAGCCAAACAAGGGTTGCCCGCATGTCTCGATTATCACGCCTGGCAATTAAGCTTAACTTGTATATGACTTATACCAAATCAACCTTTTCGTTATTTACCTTTGCACTGATTTCTGTCTTGTTTGCCGTCAGAGTGAAAGTGTAACTGACGGTAATCTTTTACGGAATTTCACAGATTCAATTTTATTTAATTAATTATAAATAATGAACCTATGAACAACTTTCAATGTAACTTTAAATTTTTCAGAGAGACCAACTTTTTCGTCCGAACCTTTTAAACATTTAAAAAAAATTTTGTTTATTGTTGGGTTTGTTTGTTAACTGAATTTCTACTCATTGTAAATGTAAATTTGATACACTGATTTAAAAACCAGTTGTTTGATTAAAACCCGGCAATTTTTATGAGGCCAAGTTGAGTTTCAAGAAAGCCCGATAGAAGAGCGGACAGTAATCCTGGCGGATATTTTATTTTGACATGACAAAGTCAGCCGTCGGTGTTTTGGACGCGTCGTTTATTACGAAACACTGTACTGCTATTTCGAGTGTCTGCGATGCCAGCGATGTTGCCCATCTACACGTGGCCTACATCCGCCCTGAAGCTGGGCAACCGAAAAAATGAAAAAAAAAAAAAAAAAGATATAAAGAGACCAGCAAATTAGCTGCGACTTTTTAATTTTACGGTTTCACTCCATCACCTTGTAATTGTGGGACCAACGGATCGTCTCTCCTTTTGAGCTGAATTTCGAGTGTCGTATCACGCGAGACGCGCCCTTTTCCGTGTTCTGACGCAACGGATTTCTGTTATTATTTAACCCCCTCGAGACAAGTCTGCTTTGACCGTGCGATTTATCGTTTAATTAAATAGCGATACATTTCTGTCCGCCGGGAAGCGCGTTTTCGGGGGACCCCACTGCGGGCCCACTGACTTTACGAGCGCAAAATTAATGTCTTTATGATAATTAAACGAGCCGAAATTAATCGCCTGAATTACTAAACCTTTTTTCTCCCGGGCCAACAACTGACTTTGATTAAACCGAGAGTTGTGCTTACACCGAAAATTGAGAGACGAAAATGAGAAAACAAATTGAAGAAAAAAAAAAAATGTTTTTAGCATCGTGCAGGAAGTGATTTTTTATTTAGCAGAGAGAGGCATGTCGTTGGAGGAACATTTTTGTTCCGGCATTGTGTACCTTTTTTTGCTTCATTGTTTACGTGAAGCAAACACAGCGATAATTACGTTGACACTTCCGTTGGAGGAATCGACAAAGGTTGAAACGGCGAGTGCGTGGATGATGCTCGAGCCATATGTACACGATATGGGTTTTGCGAAATTCCGTAGGAAGGCGCGTGCCTGCGAGCAAAAATATGTAGAAAATGTGGATTGCACTATCAGAGATCTTGGAGGCGGCGAAAAAAATCATGAGGATCTTTACTTTCGTGATATCTATAGCCTGATGGATTACGGATCTTCATCATCGGCATAGCGATGGCAGATGACATAAGACACGCGGTTCTTTAGCGATCGGGACGTGATAATAACAAGCGAGATAAAAAAATTTAAAAAGAGTTTAAATCCGACTTGGATTTAATTAATTCGAAAAGCGAGATAAGTACAAAAGGATGGAAGGAATTTCGAGAGGTAGATTGCAAGTTTTGCTTTGATTGAGATTCTTGAATGCTCATGCGCGCGCATTGTTAAAAAGTTTCAATTATGAGATGTGTAAAAATGCCAAGTTTTCAGGCGAAACGCCAATTAAAAAGTTTCTCCAAAGGGCGAGGAGAGGGGGGAGAGAGGAAAAAGAAGAACGCGACGTACGTCGAATAGGATAGTCGCGGGCAAGAAGAGGAACTCGTACTGGATATTCCAGACCAGACTGCTTGGCACGGATGTGAGAGAATGTTGCGCGAAGATATGCCAGGGATGGAAAAAGACTATGTACTCGTCGTCGATTTATTGTCAGCCTCTTCCAGGCTCGTTCACAATAATCATAAGTTGAACGGAGAGTGCGCGAGCAGAAATTATACGAGGCGCGCAGCAATTGATTGAATGATCGTTTCATGGGCATATTTTTCTTAAACGAGAAACTACACCGGGATGTTTTCATTTCTAGGATGCGCCGCGATTAATGAGATCGCTTGTTAAACACGAGGCGATCCTTCAATGGGAGAGCCTGTTCGGCCACATTACAACGCGAGATATCTTTTGGGTCACATTTTTCTTCTGCCTGTGTTATATTTTAGATGAATTATGGATTTTTGCTATTTTCTCAATCACTGATAAAAAATTTTGTTTTTTTTTTTTGAAATTTATTTTTGACATAAATAACAAAACGAAAAGAAAAAATGAGACCATAATTCAAGGGATAATAGTGAAATTGTAAATCTTTCTCGATTGAGCAATGAAAATAATTGGCATAGATTGGCGCAATGAATAAGGCATAGACGCGCCATTACAAGAATGGTCCATGTGTCCACTATATCAAGTATCATCAAGTGTCCGCAGGACGAACGGTTCGCCGTCAGCGACTCGAAAAGGAATTCATCGCGCGAAATATGTTCGCCTCGGCTCCGCGCTGCATGATTCATAGAGCGCGTTTTTCCAAATAACGCGGCGCGCCGCGGTTTTCTCGTTTCTCAATGAAACTATCCACCGGGGTTCTTTGTGTATATACCACGACTCAATTTCTGCATGTGGTTCACGCGCGAACAAAAAAAATGCACTCAACATTTATGATGTTGATAATTGCACCGACAGGTTCGTGGTTTTTATTAAACGTGCCGCAAGCATAATGGTCAGTTAATTCGCCAACCGACGTTTATACACAAACATTGCAACAGGAATGTATGATTTCCAGTTTTTCTTTTTTATTTTAAATCATTTCTTTTTGCTCTACTTAGAATAATTATTAGAAAAACAACAACAAAATCTATGTTGGGTCGATTAAATTGTTCGTTTATAAAGATAAAAATTTTAATTTAAAGATTGATTAAAAGTTTGTTTTGAAGTTAATGTGCAAACTCAAGTTTGCCAGTGTCACAAATACCTCCAACTGCCCCTATTGATTTTGCATAGACATGAGATCGAATAAAAATATTATTTCACGAAAAAGAAAGTTCTAAATTAAGTAACTCGGATCCAACAAAGCCGGCCTCGTTTTCGTTCGGCGCTCATCATAGTGGCGTAATACCACTTTTGTTTACACGGTAGCTCGCGACACGAGAGTGCCTAACCCGTACCGCCATAATGACTGTTGAGAAATCTCACTAGGAAGTGATCATTAGTGTGAAATACGCGTGCTCGTTCTTGTCGCGGGCACTTGTAAGCATTTTCTATGCCGGGCCGTTATAATGGTCTCCCATATACTCCGCGCGCGCGCCGGGCCGTCGTTGGATCTAGTTTCGTTCGGCTAATATAACTGTTACAATCATCGCTCATTCTGATAATTACGTTTTTCTGTCCCCCGTCACGCAAATTGCTTAACTATTAGTCTTCAATTGTGTCATTTATCCGCACCTCTAATTACCTTTCAATCTCTAATCAAGGCGAAACAAAATTGGACGCAATTCAAATGCAAAAACAGAGTTTCCAAAAAATTACAAATATTTTTTTTTTAAACTTTTTTTCTGAGTGTAAAGTTTGCCGTGTATTTTTGTATCCTGTTTGAAATTCGCGCCCTTTTCTTCTTCTCGTTGGAACATTCCTACGCACTGACGTGAAGAATTTTTGCAGATGGACAATATTCGTTTTCACATACAGGGGTACAAGGTCAGAGGGGTGCGTGATCGGTGATGAATGGCAAAGATAACTGGACCCATCCGGATGTTTTGCGCCGATCGCTATCGGCTTTACCTAATGGAAGTTTCAGGATCAAAAGTCAGCTCGAATCAGCTTTCAATTAATTGCCGCAGTGTCATTAACTTTGGCACAGCACAGTGAACAAGTTTTTGAAGTCACATTTTTATCTCGGACCCGTTTCGCTTTGACGTCTCGCATTGGCCAGCGCAATATAAACGCCTCTGAGAGCTGCTTATCTCGGATAATAATTGGTCCTGCGAGATTAACGGTATATCTTCGTCTCTCTTTTATCAAGGATAAAATGGAGGTGAGCAGATAACAAAACGCGTTGGCACTTCCCTTGGCGCAAAAACTGAAAACAAGAAGGAAAACAAAAAATAGAGCACGTTACATTTATTCCTCAGTTCGGATAACTGATGCGGTCTCAACTGTGCCGTTCAAAAATTTCAACTACCAAGTTTATAAAAGAAAACCTCAGAAACCATGGTCAGATTGAAAAAAAAAAGTGTCCTTTATATTGTTTAGAAAGGTTTTTCCACTCGTGTCCTGAATTCCGAGTCGATTGTATCTGAAAACAGTCTTTTGCAAATGTCAAACACCTGTTCGATCGAGCCGATAGGTTTGCAAACAAGCAAAACTCGCGTTCCATTTAATTTCTTTATCTCCATTCAGGACTGATATCAGCGAATAAATTATAAGACGGAGACAAGAAAGACGGGGGGGGGGGGATTTTCGTAACGATCGATCGCGGCTGATGCTAATGAGAGCTCAGTCGCAGAGATCCCAACTTATTAAGTGTCTCTATTATGTGATCGCGCGTTGTCTTGCTGAATCGCGCGGCGGTGAACGTAAGCGCAGGTGCTCAGAACCGTGCCGCGCAGTCTGCCGGTCCCTCGTTGCCCACAACCACACAAGACTAGTTTTCTCGTCGACATATATACGTCGCTGCGAATAAAACCTCTCTCGCTCGCGGCGGCCTGAGAAACTATCGTCGGACGCTCGCGGTTGAGAGCTATACAGATAAGAAGCTAAAGAGAGCAAAAATCCAAGCGAAGACTGTTGAACAGAGATAACCATCAGATGCGCGGATAGCGACTGAGAGAGGAGACCTTGCTACTTGCGAGAGAAATTTGCGCCGATGGACGACAATTAATGCCACTTGCAAATGAATCGCGCGCATACCGCGAGTGCAATTGCCGGAGAAACTTTTAATCGACGCCTTAGAGCTATCACGGGACCGGCGCAGCTCTAACAGAACATGCTAATTGAGAAACATGCTCCGTCGTGACGCATATTATCTTTCATAAAAAACAATTGCTGTGCAAAAAAATTATTTTTTTTTTAATTACGCCACCATTGCAAATTCAAAAAGTATATCTTGAATTAATTGAAGTTCTTTTTGTTGAAAATTTCAAGAGATTTTCAAATGTTTTATGTTAAGAAACTTAGAGTTTCAAAAACATTTTTTCAGCCATTTTCAGGTATAGTCTTAAATCAAGACACTTTTGATATTACAAAATTCAAGCCGTTACCAGAAAAAGTCACTTTTAGTACGAATGGTTTTTTTTTGTTTTGAAACATTATATTTTTTGTGCCAGTGTGTTTACTTGGTCATATATTTTTCATGACAAAACACAACTCTTGCGACAACGGCGGAACCAATTCGAGCCGTAAATTCACGAGGAACCGACGAGGCCCGATCGGGACGCAAACGAATGGCTGCTGTTAATTGTCGTCAACATCGTAATTTTTGAAGCGGGCATGCATCTCACCTGTCGCGCGTCTCGAAGAAAGGAAAACGCGCTCGCTCTTCCTCGTTGCCATTTTTTCGCACAACTTTCGATTTTATACTCACGCTCGTTTTGCGCCCGTATACAATTTGCGGTGCGTGTCCGCGCTATCGCCTTTCACTCTTTAAAATTTTTGACTGGCGTTTGGCTTTCGAGCACCGGGTATCGGTTTTCGTCCCCATGACACCCGAATTTCGCGATTTAATAGCCGAGCGGTCACAAGTCTACTCATTTACTCTTTTTTTCTTCCTTTTTTCATTTCAATTACCTGTAATTTCAAAGTAGTTTTTCAAGCGGAGCATTTTTATTGAAATTTAATGAATATAGAAAGTCGTCGGGGACGCCTGATTGAAAATTAGTCACGAAATTTTTGGCGTTCCAGAAATGCCTCTTGAGATCTGCAAAACGCAGAGGGAACAAAGGATGACATTTAGACCCGGGCAAATGTCGGATTCGTGTAACACATACATTTGTTTTGTCACGTGACCCGAGTTCGGGCCACAATTTGACGCATCCAACGATTATCGGGCCTTTCTCCTCCGTCATCTTTCATTGTGACGTTCCGTTTTGATTGTCATGACCAATCCGGGGAATGAGTCATAAAAAATGTACACCGCATGATTTGACGCGCAAAATCTCGGCTTATATGGAGCAGGACGAAATTTATGTCGCGCTCGGATTTTGAATCCGGACGATGGCGAAAAAATTCGCTTGATGTGTGCAACAAGCTTTGATTGATATACGAGTGAAAAAACGTCACGAAAGGTCAAAAACCTCACAAATGTTCCATTGTGTCGGGAACAATGTTCGTACAAATTTCAAAAGTCATGCTGCAGAGGATTAACATTTTTTTTTTTTTTTCCAATTTTTTTTGTCCCGGACAAAATATTTGGCCGGAGATTTTGCGCGGGACCGCTGTAACTAATGTTTTAATTAAAAAAAACGAACGACCGTAATGCAACGCAAGTTATGTGCTCTTGATGGTGAAAGACGAGACCATTTTATTCAGAATGATGGAAAAGAAAAAAAAAGAAAACTTTCTGCAACTGTGATTTCATAACCCCGAAAAAAAAATGTGGTTCAATGCGACCGAAAAAGCGTATTGACGATATACTTGTTTTCGTCACGCAAGTAGGTTGAAAGAAATGAGTCCGGTGAATCCAAATCACGGCGCACAAAAAATGGTTCGTTTTTTTTTGGTCACGTTTGTAGCGTGAAAACGGTCATCAGAATAACAAGTTTTGATTTATGATTTCACATTGGGGTAAAAAAAACTTAGATGCGCGACCAACTTTTAACTTAATCACACGGAGATGGTGTTGGAGGGAATTTGGTCGGGACAAATGGATCACACCTCTCTTCCCGAAACCACTTTATTTGAAAGTGAATGTGCGCAATTAATATCCCCGATTATAATGCAAATCTGCGGTTTTTATAACACCGAGGGGAAATTTTTCAACCGCAACAGAACACGAGATAAATTGTTGCCGTGAAGTGGATGTTGTCACTAAGTTCGGGTGCAGGGTAAACAATTTGTTCGCCACGTGTTTGTATTGTCGTGACACGTTTTTGACCAGGGACAAAAATTAGCCTGTGACTAATGTGTTCTGTCACAGATGGATTTTAATTTTCAAACTGGCTGAAAAAGAAAAAGATGAGAGACAAAAATTGTTCAATTTTGTGGACAAAGGAGAAAGATTTTTTGTAAGAAAAAACCCGCATCGTCTTTTTTTTTAGATTAACTATTTTTAAGAACTCGACAAGAAACAAATCACCACAAAACAAACGATTTTCTGATTTTCAATGATTTGATTATTTTTCAACTTTACAAAAAAAGTTGAAGGCGTTATAATAGATGGAAATTTGTAAAAAAAAAAAAATTGGAAACAGGTCAGACGTTTCCTTTCAACAAGCGAGGAAATAAATTAATCTGGAAAATGATTTTTTGTGAGAAAAAGAATTTAGAATTATCATCGTTTTTGGAGATTGACTATTTTTATGAACTCGGCAAGAAAATCACCACAAAGAAACAAACAAGACATAAGGAAATTGTTTTCATCTTGAAGGTAAAATTTCAAGAATGGAATAACCAAATGGAAATTTGAAGGCATGAAATTCAAAAATCGGTCAAATGTTTTTTGAGAAAAAAGTAGGGGATAAAATTGATCTGGAAATGGAAAAACAAACGTACGAGATAATGGCTGGTTTCCAATTTCGCGACTTTATCAGATAACGTTAGATTTATTTCCACTAATAATAACCCGCGGTGATACATCAATCTTAATAATATAATCTAATAAACAGGCCGAGGAGTATAATCCGATAATCCGTATTTCGTATAATGACAGGTTTCATCTTAATTGGATTTTCTAGCGGAAGTTGTCTAGCGCGAGTGAAAGGTGTCGACAAGGAGCAGTCCACCCGCAGCTCGCATATAAATCAGCGTTCCTGAATAATGACATCCGCAAAATATATATCGCCGCTGCAGATCGTGCCTGGGGATCGCGATCGCATATAATTAAGTTCTTGATTATCAATGCGCCGCGACGATTTCCGCGCGCGTAATCGCGTCGCCCCGAGTGTGTCAACCTCGGCCACGTGTGTGCCGAGGTAAATTGCGACCGCGTCAAAACTGTTTACGACGCGGCTTGGCCCGAGACACAGATGTTTCTATTAGCCTGGCATTTTCTCGCACAAAACTGGAAATAACGTTTCGAACGTGAAAGGAATATGGCAGACACGTTGCACGCCCATAGAGTGTGGGAAAAGCTGGATAATTGGGTTGGCTTCTTCTTTTTTGTTTGCCACAAAACTGCTGACAACTTAAGGAGGAGCAGAAAACAAAGGCAGATGCAGTGCTGGGGTTTAGAAAATTAATGTATTTTTCAAGTGGTTTCATCTTAATATATTTCAATTCTGAAGTTCAAAGGGATTTCAAGAACTTTGAAGGGACGTCCATTAACAAAATAATGAGTTTATAAAGTTGAAAGAAGAAGGCAAAAATTGACAGATTAAATAAAATTAATTAAATATTTGACAGAAAAAAATATGAAATAATATTTACAAGTATTGAATGATTTTATTAGAACGTTCCTTTGAGTTTACCTCAGTTCATTTTGAGACCTTTCATGTTGAAGAAAAAAGTGGAAAAACAAAACAAGTTGGATTTCGGAAACCCTTTCTCCAGTTTCATGGACGGTACATTTTTTGTTATTCAATTTTATCATCTGAAGATAATTGGGATCTTTAAATGGAAGTACTTAATTTCACATAACTTTTCGCTTTCGTGATCATGGGATTACGATCTTGAGAGATGTGTCGGTACAGTTGGGTTGTTTATAGCGAGCTGGACTGGATATGCGCTCTGCGTCAACCGCGCCGATCTTTTTCGATCCAAATAAGTTGAGCTTGAATATTGTAATTACATCCCCTACAAGCGAGAGCGATAATTCTCACATTAATTATCGTCTCGGAGGGAATATCAAAAGCCATTACCGGGAGTGTTATCAGGCGTGCGTCTCTCGTGATGCTCTCGGCAGGACGAATCGAGTGCACCGTCGCACTTTCCAAAAGTAATTATACCGTGGTACCTGTGCAGAACCCGTGACTGACTTTAATTGCCCGAGCACAATAACCCCGCGCGCAAAACAAAAGACATCGTCGTATGCCAAAGATGCGCAGCGACAAATACAAATCGCACCTATTGTGCGGGGAAAAGTGGCCCGTGACACTTTTCACTGTTGGCCTCTCCCCCTCCTGGCCTATCGAATCGCTCAATCAATTGTCAAGGATCGTCCATTAATTGTCCCCCTCGGACTCACTTTTACCGTTAGAAAATTAATGGATCGTATTTCAATTGATGAATAGAAATAAACCTGTGGCATACATTTTATTCGCTAATTGCGATTTATATCCTGCGGTTCTTTTCCGATTTGACAGCTCTCGAGGCTTAAGAAGGAAGATACGACAATCTTTCATGACACTATCGCTCCGCGTGCATTTCCTTGTTTCAAACATGCTGCTGCACGGACGCTAATGCACTTTAGAATGTCGACGATTAACAGTCCCAACTGCATTTTTATCGCCAAATTTTTACCAACTGGATGATCTTTATAAAACAAAATCACAAGTAAATGAAAAATCAAAATCATCAAACATTGTAAAATAAAATTATGAAACGAAAGGCGTTCAAGTTTTTGAAATGAAAAAATGAATGGCATTTTGAAAACACATGATAGTAAACACAAACATTTGAAATTTGAAAGCGAGCGAAAAATTGGCCTGATCGAAAGTGGAAATATTTTCTCAGCCCGCATGCAAGCGTGTAACCTCCCCTCGAGCCAAGTGTTGCGACGTCTTTTGATCTCAGTGAAAGACGTCCCCCAGGCTGTAAAGGATCCCACTGAGACCATGTGGCGACACGCTCAGGCCCTTCTCAGAATTGTGGTACACCTTCAAGAAAAGTCGACCTTTCAATTTTAAACTTACAAAATGTTAAACTCGAGACTAACGATTACTAGCCGAAAATAAAATTTTTGTACATTTGGAGTCCCCGGACTTTGTTCTTCATCGCACTCTCTAATGTTTATTATTGGATGAACACCCGTCGAAAGTGGGAAAGCCTTTATCTTTGACTTTTTTGTTTACCTTCTTCTTCTCCCCTTCTCCGGTTGAAAATCCAAGCGTGTAAACACGGAGACCGCATTTTGTATTTATAAATTGAATTTGAATCTTACCGACAGTCATTTTGTACGAGGGGTTTGAATATGAATACTCACGTACGGTGAGAATGTGACAAAAACGCGTGGCACAAGCTTCCAAATCTTTATCCCCCGCTATCACTCGGGCATCGTATGAAAAACTGACGGCAGCGCGCGAGACTGTCAGCTGAAAAACTGGAGATAACCATTGAAATATGCCGCGCACGTTTTATCGGCGAGCAACTTATCGCGTAATTACTATACATATTCCACTAAATGTCTAGTAAACATTAGCGGCCGTTTCATTTGAATATTAGATATTGCAACACGAGAAACCATAATTCAGTAGCCTTTTTTTTAATGGGCGCTCTAAAACATGCCGTTTTTGCCACCTTTTTATATTTCCCAGAAAGAGAAGAAATTTCATATATAATACACATCAACATATAAGATATCTGATCATATATGATTATATTTATTTCACACTCAGGCAAAAAAAATATATATATATACTTCCATATATTCAATTTATATATGATTATATATAGAAAATATTTGATCAGATATATTTTTACATTAATTGTTTATTCAGCGAAGTGAACTTACATTTTTGTTGTGGCTTGTATTGTGATGATGTGAGTGATGCGTGTCGAGCTTCATGTTAGCGCAGCGGTTGAGTGCCTGCAGTCTTCGGAAGAGGCTTTGCAGGGAATCAGCCTCAAGAAACGGATGGTCTTTCGCCACACCCGATACGTCTATTGGAAACTGGTAGTCTGCAACAAAAGATAATAATCATTATTATTATGCTCCCAGGACGGCCGTTTTTCATGCTAAATTATTTAATATAGAGCGATATAAATAATTGATAAATCGCCAATTACGTCCGCGCGAGATAAAACGAAGAGTAATGATGACAAATAAGGTTGTTAAATTTGCGGTCGTTTTGTTGTTATCTCGGATCGGTTCTGGCGATTTTTATCCAGCTTAGAACTTCCATGCGTTCGGCAGCGACTCCAAGGAAGTATGATTTCCATAATAGGTTCCCCATATCGGCGATCTAGATCGCTCGCTTATCCCCGGCCACGACAAATAAATTAGAATTTGCGATTAACGATATTCAGGCTTTCTACAATCTTAGCGCTAATTGAAGCGCAAACATTTTTTTTAAACTCCCATATTTGGCATTATATTTTTGATAAAATTTTGTGAATTCAGTTTTTTATTTCAAGTTCTTTTGCCTGATTTTCAAATTGTTTGCTTCTGTTAGGAATTTGTTTTCTATTTGTTTGTTAAAAATGATTCACTTCATCTCAATCTTATTTCTATTTAAAAGGGCGTGACGCCCTCACTTCGTTCACGTCTGCCCAGCGAAAAGAAAAAAAAACAATAATGAAACCAACGAATGAATATCAAATCACATCCGTGTGCAAATGTAAACACTTTTCGTTAGATCTTGATTTTCAGACTCTAAGCATAAACTGTTTTTTTTTTGTAATGCTAATTTAGAATTTTGTCATTTGTCTCCAAGTCAAAATGATTGATGTGAATTTCAAACTGTTTTTTAAATTCTCTTTTAAATTTCAATTTCCAATTCAGTTTTGGACAAAAAGTCCATCATTCTAAATCGTCAGTTTCCTATTGGAATGAATTTATTTTTCAATATCAAATGTTTTGAACGGCACAAAAATTTGCAGAAACAAATAGTAATCATTTCAAAATTGGTTTTCAAATGAAAGCATGCAACGATCGAAATTTGTCTATAATATGAACGAACAGTAATACATGTGATTCATTATTGAGTGTGAGGTTAATACAATCGGGTCTGTAACAAAACAAACGTAAACAATACAATTCACGACGGCTACCTCAGATAAATCTAACCTCTGATTATTACGGGAGCGAGCCATTCATCGCTCGCGCGATCGTTGATCCGTGAATATCCTTTACGGACCATTGCACTCGAGCAAACAGCAGAGCGAATACTCGACTTTTGCATCGGGCATCAAGTATGACGCGCTTTCGCGATGACCGTTCTGTAGCCGTCGAAGCCTTTTAACTATTTTGAGTTCAATTGGGTCAATTAGCTACTATTCATAGTGTACGCTTCAATCTTGTGAGTTATGGCTCTGAGGCTTGTCTTCTTCCATCGTGTCTTGCAAAGTTCATCTGCGATAAAAAAAATACAATTCTACAAAGCACATTGAACATTTAGTTTTGACCGATCGTTAAATATACACAATTGTTGGAAATATAATTTGTATATTTATTTTTAAATATTAAGAAGTGCATAATATTGTAAAAAATATAGATCCAAAATAAGAGTAATGAAATGATAAAAGTAGAAAAATAATTTGCGATTTTATGTTTGAGTAAATTGAATTTGCTTTTTAATCTTCTCGGTAGGAAATGTTTTCCTAGGGCCATTAAGAAAACAAATTTTATTACAGCAGTCTTCGTCGATGATTGCTCTCGTTGCCCTCGACATCCTGAATATTATTACTTTTATCATACGGTTCGCTCAGTTTGTTTGCTTTTCATCTTTTTGGTTATCCTGCATTGTCTTGCTGATCTTTTGCTTTCTTCATTACAACTCATCAATGATTGTCAATTGTTCTTTAAATCACCGACTTTCTGTTTTACTTCAACCACCTAATTACAACAAGAAGAAATTATTCAAATCATGATAAATTTTGAATAACCATTTCAACATAATTTTTCAATGAAAAAGTGCAAAGATAAATTTACGACTTCAAACAGTTTAGAAAATGTTATCAAAATTAAAATCGATGGAAAAAGATGAATAGGAAGATTGAAGATAGAAATACCTGAAAGACTAAAGAAAATATAAACTGTTTTAGTTTTCCAACCGTTGTGCCAAAACAAACAAACAAAGTTAAAAAATGAAAATAAAATATAATACGAAAATAAGAGGTAGGCAGCAGCTAATATGTTAACGGTGTTAGATGTCAATGGCTCGAGTGATTATAAACAGCCGTCGGCTGGAGTCGGTACGCCAGCTTGTCAACAGCACACCAGTGGCTTCGGCATCTGCTGAGTTTATTTGCACCGCGTTGCATTGTGTGTGCCCCCCCCCCTCCCTCTCCCTCGTCGCTCTCTATTTAATAGTTACGCTCGAGTTGCCCGTGGCATGCGAGCACAATGAGAGTTCGAAATTGATAGCGGGGGCACTCCGAGTCAACGGGGCACACGCACCATTAGCCGACAAAAAAAATTGCCCGATGACATGAAACGTCGTGTTAATGAACGAGATTATGAGGTGTTTTATCTCGCCCGAGATATTACCAGATAACGGCAGTTTGATCGATGAATTTGACGGCGATGATTGATTAATTGCGAAGAGGGAAGCCGAGTTCATGAAGCGCAAATTGATTTGTGAACAAAAAAAGAGCTTCGGCATTTCTTACAAAAACGTCTGACCAGTTTTTGTGCGCTGGATCTAGTTCAGGGTGAGATCAGGGTGAACTTAAGTTAGAAAATTGAAAAATGAAAGAAAAACACAACATTGAATGATGCAATTCGCGGGTTGTGAAATTGTCGGGTTTTGTTTTGTTTTTACACATAAGATGAAGTGTGGAAAAGAGCGGATAGGTGCGAGCGATGAATTCCGGAAAAATGAAATCGAGAGTGATTGATGTAACCCTTTTTTTCGTTTCTATACGAGTGAAAATTTATGAGCTCGGGTCGTGAAAGATATTTTTTTTTTAGAAATGAAATCCAAAAGTAGTGCAACGTTAGATCTACAATGGATATGATGTAATTTTAATGTCTAGCGAATGTATAATTTTTCATTTATATCTTGATGTTTCGTAACGGGCATGGCGAAATTGTACAACAATAAAAAGTATTTGTATCTTACACAATTGCATCAACTTTTGCAGAACAAATTGGAAATCGTTAACCGCTTGAAAATGTTTCCACCGGAATTTCTTGTGTTCTAATTAATACCGATTTGGAATATACACAAGCCTGGGGAACCATTTTTAAAACAGATATGACAACTTCGACATGTGATTTAACTATCTGCTGATAAGAAGGCTATCGTTCGAACATTTTTTCCAACTATCATGAAAAACAAGTATTAACGTTTTCATAAAAATGAGAATATTAATTCAAAATAATAAATTCAACTTTTTCGCTTGATAATAATAAAAAAAATTGATAACAAATATTTAAAAAACAAAAAAAAACGTGAAAAAGAAAAATTGAAACCACATTTTATCGGGACATGACGATTGTTTGAGTTAAATATTTTGTTGAATGGTATTGCGACGATTTTATTATGTTTATGTTTCGTGAATCAATTGAATCGAATTCTGATTTCGTAAAATATTCCGATTGTTTTCGTTTGTGGAATGGACGCAAAATAATGTATTCGAGCGATATCAGCTCGCCTAACAGAATGCGCGATACGAATGAAGAATACGGAAGATTGACCTATTTATACGCCACAACAACGCGCGTTTATTTTTTTTTGTTCTCACTCAGACTCGCGAATATGATTAATGTAAATAAATACGCGACGATTGGTGCCACTTGCGCGATTGAATTATTCGTTCCATAAACGTCACAGACACTTATTTTTCATTAAATATGAATGAATATAAAGCAGACAATAAATCGTCATGATAAATCAAACAATTAATTATCATGATCATCGTAACAGTGCGCGTTACCTTCGAAAGCCGGGTTATCCATCTCGAGGAACGAAAAAATGACACCTATGTACCGAAAACCGAGTTGAAACAAAAAAAAATATCACCGACACATGTTTCCATCGCAGTAGCGATTTTCAGACTGTCAGTAAAATCGTAATCTTAAAACATTAAATGAATTTATCAACGTCGAATTTGTGATTCGATAAAATCTAATATTTATTTGATAATATCGTTCAGTGTGCCTATCAAACGTTAGATGATTCACACGGCTTATATAATTCCGTCTTTTTTATACTTACGGAAATTAAAACGAATCAAGTCCGAGGACGACGTAAAAAATCATTTAGATAAAAGCTCGCCATTCAGGCGATAATAACATTTCCGAGATTTATCTTCCATCCGATGTTCAATGAATTTTCTTTTTTTTTGCAATTGCAACAAAATCGTCATATATTCAGTCTCAACTCGACCGCAAATTTTCCTTTCAACTTCATTATTGCGTTTTGAAGGAATGAAAAAAAAAATAAATAAATAAATATATCCCTTTAGAAAAAATTGACACGTCTGAAGTTGGCTGTTATAGTTAATGCGCGCGCATCGGCATCAAGTAATCAAAGTCAGGGATTAATTATGAGATTAATTAATAACACGTTAGTCGTTAACACAAAGCAACAGAAAGCAATTGGGTTCGAACACAGTTTGTCACAGTAAATAAAGAAAAGTTGAAAAAAAAAAATTTCTCTTATAAAAACTTTGGTTTGAAAGATAGCAACTGCGCGCGAACCGGAATCACGTAATAAGAAGAGCAGCGATTAATATTGAGGTTCATGATAAATACGGTGAGGTAAATAAGGCGGAATAGGAAAAAAATTGATTATAAACAAGTTTTTCCACAAGGAGTATGGAAAAGTTTAGCAGAAATATAAAATCAATATTTATATTTCGTTCACGTTGATTTTACAAGCACATTTGTCATAGAACATAAAAGCAAACAAAAATAAGAATTAAAAAGAAATGTTTTTGAATCAAATAAAAGTAGTTAAATTGTAGAAAGATGCAAATTGTATCGTGACGGTGAATTGTCAGACGAGAAATCGCTCCTTAATTGTGCATTATCGGAAGCGAAAATCGTGCATAAACTTTGAGCACGTCGACTTCCTATTTTCATAAATTCAAATTAAGTCCAATATGAGCTCGGCTGCCCGTAATTACACGTGCCTAAGCTCGGAACAGCGCGGCGGTTAAGTCGAGATAAAAGTTGTAAAATGTCAGAACGTGAGAAACCGTTTACGTCGCCGGCCATCCTCCACTGGGAAAATCAGGCTGCGACGTCGCGCATCGCCAAACGCGATCTTACATAATGCCTCTGTTGACGCGAGAGGAGACCTTTAGATGGAAAAGTTATAAGGTTGCCAGGATCACCATTTTCACATGTCACAAAATGTGTCCACTCTTTTTCCCGTTCTCTTTTATTTTTCAACTCATTCAAATCGTAAACTATTGATTTTTAAAGTCCAAGTCTTTTTTACAAACACTTTTTTTTTATCAATCCCAACTTTTTATTTTTATCAATATACGTCAAACCGTTATCAGATTGACTTATACGAGATGTTTTGGTTTTCCGGCCACTTATCATCGTGTTAAAAATTCATGAACTTTTTTTTCGTACCTGTATCACTTAGATCTGAAACAAAATTTATTGTGGAAACGATACATTTGACATGAAAATAAAACACTTTTTTTTTTCATCTGATCAAAAATGACAGACGTTTGTTTGCATCACGAATAATAAAGACCGGCTAAAAGAGCGGAGGACAAAAAAAATGCAGGAACCAAATGGACGGTCATTTGTTCATACCGAGTGACGTCTGCGGAACAAAATAAAAACACCAGGTTATGTAAATCAAAATTTTTTGTCCTCTTCTCACGAGTCCTGAATGGGCGTTTACAAGCCTTGAAAAAGTGTATTGACAATATCTTCCACGATTTTTCAAACACCGTAACATCGAATAATTACCTTGCAAAATAATATTCCCTCCGTAAATAGACATGGCGAAGAATTATTGAGGCCAACTTGTCTGATATATCGAAACTGCTCTCTGGCAGACGGTTGTAAGGAACTGTTTAGAACAAGGCTAATTCATAAAGATACGCTCATTAAATAAACGGTCTTCGTATCGTTGAAATCGAGGCTGAGGTAAAAATTCGGTACTCTAAAAATCACAAAGATTTGTTTTGCTGACCCCCAAAGTCTTACGAATTTAACTCATCTGCTGCTGTCATGAAAAAAAAAATCCTTGGAACTTTGGAACTTGCGTTTTTTTTAAACGTGCATGATTATCTTAACCTAGTACAATTATAATTTATGTGAAAACAAAATCCTAAATTGATTTTAAAAACTTTTTTTTTTATAATTATAATTTCATTTTGAATTTGTTTGTTTCGCTTTTTTTTCCTTTTTCAGAGGATCTTTTTTCCGTGCCTGAAATTCAATGAACAATAAATCGGGTACTTTTATAACGATATATTCTAGTTTATCTGAAGTCGCGTTGCTTGGCATAATAAGATTACATTCCTCGGGAGTCGATATGCGGAAAGACACGCGAGAGTCGACAGTCTCGCGCTGAAAATTTTCAGAGCCGTTCTTTCGCCGGGCGTCAAGGACACCACTTGTTACGCGAGAGGCAGTTTATAATTACACCCACGCGTCGCGCGGAACACGTAGGTGATGATTTCATAGCGCGTCGTGGGCTTCTAATTGACGTGATTTGTTCGAACGCTCGATAACTGCGGGATTCAAGAAAAACATAACCGCACCGGCGAACACCTACCCATCGCGTTCTTGCAACCAGCATGTGCGTTCAACGTGACGTTTCTTTTTTTTTTTTTTCGTTTCGTTCCCCCCGGCTCGGCCCGACAAACATGGCCGCGGCTTGCTTTACATTTTCGTCCTGACAAAAAGCTCCAATTATTTGAATAATTGAACGAGTCTCTCCGCGGGCCGCAAAAAAACCGCCTCGGAAAGTCGCTTAAAATTTCAAATGTATATGTTTTCGACGAATAAATTTTACATCTAAACGATTCGAACATTCCTTTGAACATTTTTGTTCCATCTGTAGAAGGAAGTAACCCAAATAAAAAGAAATATATGTTGCACACATCTATACCAGATATACGTTTTGATATGTCATATATGATGAATATATATGAACCAATGAAAATATATTTTCATCGTGAATATATATATATATATATAATTTCATTATATAAAATTTGATTATATACAATTATATATACGATTTCGAGAAATTGTATTTGATCCCGCCGCTCCGACACGGGAGTGGACGCGTTTGACACGGACGAGTTTTGTAAAACAATCCGTCTGTAGTTGCGACGATATTCGTCGAACTTTGAGCGCGGCGACTTGGCAATATTGTTATGAAGCGGGCGTTAAACATCGCAAAGATACTATCGCTGATAGCGCGCTGCTAATTGTGCCATAAATATATCATACACGACGTTATACCGAACTGCCGAATTTTATCGATACACAATTCAGACGTCTGACTATGACTCAGTTTTGGTATTTAAAAGCCATGTCGAACAATAAACCGGACGCCGAAAAAAAACGATCAAATAGTTTTTGCACTCCTGCACGGAGCTCGCATTTAAATCGTGCGCAACAGTTATTGCACGTATGAGTAATATTCGCATGCAAGCCTCAAGGTACATTGCGGTTCTCTTATATTCTCGCGAGAACGCCTTACAATCATTACGCTCAGTAGACTTGAACTTTATCAACAACTTTTAAGCAAAGTGGTACTTTTTCATCTTTGTTTTCATGCTGCTAACAAAAAAAGTTTAATCTCAAAAACATATTACGTGGATTTGTTTTTTATCCTGTTATCTATCAGTTTTAACATAAAAAGTTATAGGAATAAATAAAACAAATGAGTAACCTTCTTCTTTTTCTTCTCCGAGTATTTTAAAATATTTTGATTATATGCCGAACAAAAAGAACAGTTTGCGCGTCAACAAAATTGACTTTATCAGCGCCCTCGTGAGTCATAAATGCGCAGGTGCGCAGGCACCGGAACATAGGATTTCCGGCCCCAATGTGCCTGATGTTAAAATGCGACGCTCGCCGAGTGTTTATCGCATGGCAGAGAGAAATAAAAGTACAAAAATTGTCGTGTTACGAAATCCAGACCTCTACTTACACCCATAATCGATTCACGAGCGCAACAAGTCACCGGTGTACGAGTCACGGAGTCGGCGCGGTTCGTGAATCCGTCCATATCAGGATCATGTTGGTACACCGGATCAACAAACAACTGTCATTTCAAACACTTTCTTTCCAAAAATCCT
>JAPYZS010000963.1:0-30745 GCA_030522925.1 Trissolcus japonicus
AGATGGCGGACCAAAAACATCAAAAATAAACTGTTTACTATGAAACTCGGTATATTAGGGTTTTTGACTCGTAGATCACGAATCTGACATCAGATTTGCGAAATTCAAAATGGCACATCCAATATTGCGGACCAAAACTCGAAAAAATGACCTGTTTACTATGAAACTCGGTATTTTAGGGTTTTTTGACTCGTAAATCACGAATCTGACATGTGATGTTTTTGGTTCGCCATCTTGGCAGCCATTTTGAATTGTGAAAATATGATTTAAAATTCGTATTCAGCGATGAAAAACCCCTATATGCAAATTTTGGAGCAGAATGATACACTAGAAAAATGTATGGGTCAAAGGGTTAAGCGTAATTCAAGCCAATAAGTCTGGTGAATCAATCATACCATTTACAACTATCAATCAATACCATGTTCATAATCAATAATACCATGTACATAAATGAACAAGCTAGAATGAAAAAGCTAAATGATCACAGCTGGCTCTTCTCAATCTCAGAGCAGATATATTAGCACACGATAAAATGACTCTGTAATCATGATTGCGAAAATCCATCGGACGACTTAAAGCGAATGGATTGCAACATATTGTCTTCGGTCAACGAGATAACTTCTAAGCCAGTCCAACGTAGGTGGATAAAAACTAATATACTTTGATTTTGATAGCAAGATTTTATGATCAATCCGATGAAAAGCTTCAGAGAAATCTGAATATATCACATCCATTTGGGATGTTCGCTCTAAAATATCAACTACTGCCTTTCTGAACAGAACAAGATTGAAGATAATAGAACGATTAGGCATGAAACCATGTCGAACATCAAGAATAATTGGAGTTATAAACTGACGAATGTAATTTGTGACTAGTTTCTATAGAAGTTTGAGTATTGCCTTCAAAATAGATACAGGCCTATAATTGCCTACAATAGCTTTGTCTCGTTTCTTATAAATCGGGAAAACTCTGCTCACTTTCCAAACCGATGGAAAAGAATCAGAAGTTAAAGATTTATTAAAGAGGATGTGCAAAGGCCATGCCAGAGAAAAACGCCAGCCGAAAAGAGAACAGTTCAATAGACAGACTCAAACTACTCAAAACTGAGCACAGCGCTTGGTGAAAATCAGTTGGCAAAAAGTCTATTGTCAAACGCGGATCGCTAGCGATATAACCGAACTGGTCCGAAAAAAGATTGCAAATGTCGAGCGGATTGTCAGCCTCACACGATTCATGCATGCTGTTAGGAAACTGATCACCAAATCTCACATTTTTCAAGTGACTCCAAAGTGGTTTTGAGTCCTGCGGAAGACTAAAGATTATTTTATCATTGTAGGAAATCATAAATTGTAGAAAAGCAAAACTGTTGCTCGTGAGTGAGTTGCGCGTTGAGTGATCGATTCACTTAAGGACATATTTGGATTGTTGCTATCGAGCCAATCAACCCCGCATTATAATCACCCATGATGAAAAAATTAGAGTTCGGTACGTTCTCATATAATTTGCAGATTTCTGCCATGTGTGCAATATAAATATCAAACGGAGAGTTCGACGGTAAATAAACAGCTAAGACTACATTTAACACAGGCAGTTGTACAAATACATGTTCCACCGTTGTGGAGATGCTTTTCAGATCCCCAGATGAAATGTCATCGCGGAGAGCTATAAGCACACCGCCCCCCTCTCATGATTGTTCGTTACGGTGCTTCTATCGCATCTACAAATGTTATAGTTATCAATACGAATTTCCGCATTGGTAAAATTTTGATAATAAACAATCACGTCGCGAAATATTTCCCGTGTTTTTCAGTTTTTTTTTACTATACGCGGAGCTTCATTGACAAATCGGTTTTTGAGCTCTGCTAAAAAACCAATTTTGCGCGACAGATCGCAGCATTTATTGACGACACCCTCCTCGTTCAATTTAACTTTCTTGGCACAGCCCGGGTGGAACTTTCTGTTGCAGCACTCGCAAGACATTGTCTCGATGCCTGCCGAGATTATCTTGTCGCAGCCGCCACACCGGCAAGACTTTGGAGACAAGACTGGAGTAGCATTAGGCAAGGGCATTTTCAAGTCTAAATGATCCCCGACTACTGAAACGAAAATCGCCCGATGGCACAGAGATCGGCAGAGATTGTCCAGATACTTACGAAATTTCTTTCCCACCTCATTCGTCGTCAACAGACCCATGGTTCGAAGATGCTACTCACGGGATTAGGAGAGAGAGCAATGGTGACAAAAACTCTCTCCGATGCGTGAAAATGCCGTTTTATATCTGGAACTCTGCTTTGCTCGGCTCCGCGTTGACAGATTGAGGTTATGTTCGCCTAGTTTTTGATCACTTCCAAAAATTTCAGTATTGCAGCATCTGTCAATTACATTGCTCACGTATCGTATAATGTTCTTGTCAAAATATCTGCTTTATCGTTGTTTAATACTAGCTTGTGACAGGTCAAAACCAAGATTGTTATAACAAATGCTAACTTTACGGGCAATTGTCTTCGTTATAATTCTCATGGCAAATCAGTAGAATTAACAGTATGTGGAATCATGACTTTTGTTATTGATAAGCTCCAATCATGACAGTTTCTCTAATGAATATCACTGCAATGCGTGATACAGAGTCTGGTTCCACTGCAGGGTAGCGATGAATTCATATGGAACAAAACGCCAGACAACTCAAGGAAATCAGAAATCAAATCGGAATTAGTACTACGTCGTCGTTGTTCATAAAGTAAAAAGAAGATGTGTAAATTGTCGCTTGTCCTGGTATCATTTGTAATATTGTGTCATTTGAATGATTCCGAATGTCCTTTTTAAGAGCCAAGATGCTCTTTCGAATCAATAAAGTATTAAAGTTTATGTAAATATCAGGAAATACTGCGGTAATGCCATAATCAGTAGAGTGCACGATATTAGATAATTTCGGAAAAACTGTGATATGAGCATTTTCGTCCGTTTGCAGCGAATCATTACTGATTCGAAATAGGACTGCCAAGAAACTGCAGTATTTTTGTTCTGGACTAACACCCTCATATTTATATTAAAAGTGTGAATGATTTGATTTCACAGTTCCAAATGTCTGATGATCGTGTTAACTTGGTCTGCTGGTGTTCCATAGACAATGACAGGCAATGTTTGTCTGAAAAAGCCAGAATAAACGACGGAGAATCTACCTATCAGTTGATTGTTATTACGAATATCATTCAAACTTATGCCAAGATACTCAACAGCACGTTTCCCGGAAGTCAGACATTCATCCTACACTATGAGCTTACATAGATGCATTATGCGGGCTCTGTCACTGTTTTTGTTGATGTTGCTGACAGAAGTATTTTGATAGTAAAAGTGTACGGGTAACTATAAAACACTGTTACCAGGACGTCATTCTGTAAGTAATGATAAAGCTCAAATGTTTCATATTGTGCAATACCTGAGAAGGCACAAGCTTAAACTATATTATGGGGACTCCTTACAGGAGATAGCAACAGATTCAATGCAAACATATTCGATATACACGTTTTTGACATTGGTTCCGTAAATTGATTTCAATGAGTAAGAGAATTGGAATCTTCCCAGGAGGTCAATATGATGGAAAAGAAAAGACTAAATTGAAAAGAAAATCCACTTGCTACAGCCTCTTCCATAGTAAGATTCCAGTAATTGTTCTGCAAAACACTCAATTACTCACACGCTTCTTTGTAGGTTTGATTTTCCTCACCGTTGATAGTTCGGAGGGCAGTGAAAGATGTTGGACCACTCCCAACCGTCAGTAGAAGTCGTGATCGAATATATTCGAATTGATTCGGATGATCTTCATACATACGTCAAACTGCAGGAAAGTGTCTCACTGTTGGCCTATTAGGGCCAACACAGACTCCTTGTTTTCTACGTTTCCATAATCTCAAAGTTGCATTCCGCGTAAAATAGTTCGGAACTTGAGCATGTAGTAACGTCGTAGTGAAATCGTGGATTTAGTACTTAGTGAATCATGGCTGACCATTTTCTAGATGGATAGGTAAATGTACAATAAGTGAAAAACGTTCGTGCAATAGAAAATTTGGAAGTCGCCAAATTGCCCCGTTACTGCTGATTTGCCCAGCTTAATACATTTTTACTTCATTTAGTGGATTAGATTGCCTGCGATCATGTCGAACCTCGAAAATAGCCTGATTAGAACCCTTATTTATATGTGTTTATATGTTTTAAGTGTAGATATATTTTATCGGCTTAATGAAGTTGCAACGTTCGTCGATGATGTGGGCCTTAAATGCATTTGACAAAAACTAACAATATGGTACGACCTTCCGATTGTCTATAGTTACTTGATCGTGACATCGTTAATTGATGTTGCACTACCACCTGCAGGACCTGGGCGTCTGTACGTTGGATATCCATGTTTATTAGTGACTGTTTCCTAAACTTATTCACGTGAATAGTTCTTTGTACATATGCCGTTCTTCATGCAGGGTGATGCCATGCTCAGAGCCCCACATAGATAATGAATCAATTGTTTCACGACTATATCATGAAGAAAAGGATCTTTTTCAGTATTCGGAATTTCCGCTGATATAATCTAATCGATGTCTGCTGGCCGGAGTTGGCCTTGGAGTCACACCAATAAATAACATTCCGATAAATCACATTTTTGCCATTCGATGAAATAAACATATGCCAAAACAGGACCAAATATACATCTTCTATTCATACAATCCATAAAATTAGTGACTATTTCCTGAACTGATACATAAGGACATTCCTTTGTACATATGCCGTTCTTCATGCAGAGTGATGCAATGTATAGAGCCCTACATGGACCTCAAATCATAGGAAGGATAAATGAAATACCGCAGCAAAGATGTATTCATTTTGTGGTCATTTTTAGCTGGTATGGTAATTTCGTCATGTAAAACATCAATAACGATTTTTCGTCATACCGACACAAAGTGAGTTTTTTAATAGCCTACACCAAATTATATATCGGTTACATTAAATAACGATAACTGATTACGTTAATCGAGTTATAAACATTTTATTTGGTACTGAAATTTAAAGTTCCAATTTCTTTCAATTTTTTATCATGAAAATCTATTTTTCAATTTCATTTACAGCCTATGTCACTTCTAAGGATTCGACGTGTTAAACCTATGTAAAAAAGCTCATAAACTTAATTAGTTTTTGAGTTATAATGAAACAAACAAACATAATTTTAATTTACATATTAGTAAGGATACGGATTATTATTTTTTATATTAAATTTCGCTTTTATCTTCAAATTCAGGTATGCTTACATACATTGAAATGACTTATCTTCTGGGCGCAATATACAAATACAAATACATTAGCGCGAGGTGTCTGCCGCTTGGCGACACCTAGAGCTCTCAAAAATTCATCTATTGTACACTCACGCGCCTTATATTCAGTATAGGAGGAAGTCTACCCACATATTTACAGCCCCAGCTCATCTGCCAGGGTAGCTAGTCCAGTTATAGTGGTTTCTCTAATTTTTGCTAGCGCAGACCAGGTGGAGCCCGAGAAGGTGCCTCTACTGCCGGCCAAGGCTGGGCATTCGGTCAAAATATGTATGGCGTTTTCATCGTCCAATGCCACCATCTACATATGTTGTCGTTTATTTTCCCTATTTTGTATAGGTAATGTTTCAGCCGACGGTGTCCTGTTAGAAGTCCTGTCACCGGCCTTATTTGTCTCTTGTTATAGCCGTCATTTTCTTGGCTCAATCATATTGCGGATAGGCTCCTATGAGAGCACTTGATTGTCGAGCCTCATAGCCCTCCTAAGCATGAATTGATCTCGTCTGTATCCATTCGCGGATGTATAAAATGCTGTCACAGAGTCCTCTGCCAACCGGGCAGTCTGTACAGGCTTTTCGAGTGCCTTCTTTATCTAGCATGTCGGCAATTTTTCTGCATTCAACGCCAGTGTGTCCTGGCACCGATTGTAAGCGAATTCTCGCTCCAGTGGCAAGTCTGTTAATCGCGGATCGGCACTTACTCGTAAGTTTCGATCTCTGTACAGACCCGCCAATGGCTCTCATTGCTGCTCTGTTGTCAGTGCAGATCGTAATTCTGTTACTCAAGTTTCCTCGAGGTTCTTCGTAAATCCAGGCAGAGATTTACGGCCCTGAAAATTGTTATAACCTCCGCCTGAAAGTCCGAGGCATATGTCCCAAGTGTTTCACTTATTCGAATGTTACCTTGTACCATATACAGGCCAAAGTCCGTTCTTTCCCTAATACGGGAACCATCCGTGTAGATGACTATGCCGGTGGTTGGTAGCTCGCCCAGTCCTTCCGACCAGTCACTTCTGTCCTGCATGACCATTGCAAAACGTTCATCGACATGGAATGCTGGTTGTAACAGATCTTGCGTGTCTGTAAAAGTAGGACGATCAATCAGCTTTGTGATTTTGCGCTATGTTGCCCTTTATTCAACCATAATCCCATGCATTGTAGTCTCAAGGCTTCCATTCACGTTGCAGCTTTGATGTGAGTTTCTAGTGGAGGTAAACCAATGAGGGCCTCCAACGCCACAACAGGACCTGTTCTCAAAGCCTCTGAGAACTCTATTCCCCTTACAGCCATGCCCTCTATATGTCTGAGCAGTGGCTGTGCGAACTTCATGTCTGTCCTTTGCCACCACACAGCAGCCGCATAAGTAATATGTGGTTTCACGACTGCCCCGTAAAGCCACTTATATAGTCTAGGAGAAAGGCCCTAGTTCCTTCGTATGACCCGCCTACAAAGCCATGGTGATGTTGTAACCTTTCTTTTGACATATTCCAAATGGCTCTCCCATGATAATTTACTATCAAGGATAACCCCTAGGTATTTGTCTTCAGTCTTGAAGTCAATAGTTTTGCCTGCAAACATCACGTTTCGCAGACCAACATGTTTTTTCTTTTTGGTAAACATGATCAGTTTCGTTTTATCTGGGTTCACCGACAGTTCTGACCTTAAACACCAATTATTTACCTTTTCTAGGTTTTGCTCCATGGGATCCATTGCTATGTCGATAAACTTGCTTCTGATCTGTATGGCTAGGTCATCCACTTAGACCTGCACGTGAGCGCCTCCGCTCATTGATTTCAGCAGTGAATTTAGTACAAGGTTCCAAAGTAATGGTGAGAGGACGCCGCCTCAAGGAAAGCCCTTTCCTATCAGTACTTTTGTTTCTGAGTCTTTTATCTGTACCAAAAATCTTTTGCTCAACATATAGTTGATCCATTTAACTATGGCTCCACACCTTGGGTTGTGAGCGCTTCCACAATCGCATCTCTCTCGATGTGTAGTTAAAGGCCCCTTTAATATCCAGAAAGGCCGTGAGTGCATAGCCTTCCTGCTCCAATTCTATTTCCATTTTGCTAACGAGTGCATGTAAGGCAGCCGTTGGTTAGGCTTATTGGCCTGAAGGGCCAAAGCGCTCGTATTGTCAGTCTTCCCAGGCAAAAAACCCAGCCTTGTGTTGTTCTACGCTCTCGGAGTGTAGCCCAACACAAAGCTAGCACGCATCACCTTTAACAGAGGCGATCTTATCAGTTCCATTCCGTTTCGCAAGAGCGCTGGAAGGATACCGTCGGGCCCTGCTGATTTGTAGGGCCCGAAAGAATTGATCGCCCAGTCTAGCCTGTGAAAGTCCACCACTCGAGCGGCTAGCTTCCAGTTTTTCCCTGTGCCTGTTCTCACCTCACCGGCCGAAATGCTATCAACCTGCTGGTGTCCCGGGAAGTGTGTTTTCAGAAGAACTTGGATGGTGTCCATATCCGTTGTGGTATAAGTCCCATCCTTCTTCTTCAGTTTTTCAAGTTTTGCTGTTGTATCAGAGTTAAGAACTTTGGTTAGTTCGGCCGCGTCTGGGAGTGTTTCAATGCTCTTGCAGTAGCCCTTCCAGCCTCTGTCCTTCGAATTGATGCTCTCTTTATGGAAGTTCCAATCCTCTTCCTTTTGGTTTTCGTTGCTGTATTGAGCAACTTTCTTGTGGTGGTCCTCAATCTAGTTAATTTGGTGCTCCACCACGGTTTACCTTGTGGGTTAGATTAAACAACTCTTCGTACAAGGATATCATCGCTTGATGAGGCAATCCACAGCTTTGTCCAGTTCTCCACCCGTGCCATATCATTTAGGAAAGGCCTCGATCCTTTCCATCAATAGCTGTTTTTACTCAATCAGTTTGTAGCGTTTGGATTTTTATACGCTCTTCTTTTTAGCCCACTTCCTTGGACATTGAAGAGTATATGCATGTGGTCAGAGAGTGATGCCTCTCTCGAGACTCTCCATCCTCCGATAATATTGTGTGCACTCTGTGTGCATAGTGTGATGTCAAGGACTTCTTGCCTGATAATATTCCTAAACGTAGGCTCTTCACCTCTATTCAAAAGGTTGTCGATAGTAGTCATCAGGTATTCTGCCAGTTTTTCCCCTCTCAGGTTTATGTCAGTACTACCCCGGATAACATGATGGAGGTTGGCATTCATGCCTACGCTCATGGGCGCAATATACGCAACGTATTAGTGATAACAGTTTTAATTATTTTATACTCATGACTCAAATTTTAACAACAGACAAAATGTAAATCGCACTGAGATTGATTGACTTGATTCATATTGTATTGATGTAACAAAAACTTAGACATAAGGTTAGTTACATATTTGTTTTTTGATTCTGTATACTAAAGTTGTCTGAAAAAGTTACGCATATCAACGGTTTTAAAATTGTAGCTCTGAAGAAGGCCCACATCAGGTGCCGAAACGTTAGCCAAAAATAAACAAATGAAACGTGCTGGACAAAAATCTGCCTAGTAAAACAATCGTTAATTTCCCCCAATTCATTGTGAGAACGTAGACGTTAACACACAAGGATTTTTTGACTTTTGTTATTTTTTATTTGTTATTATTCATTTACTTTTTACCGTTCATTATAATTTTTATTTATTTATTATTTATTATTATTTATACATTTATTTTAGTTTCAATTTTTGAACTGTCATTTTTCCGAAGTTTTTACTGTCAGATTAGCTGAAGGTACTAACGAACATCCATCCACTCCAACATTTCTTAAAATTTAAAAAATGCTTTTCTTGTACAGTATCATAAAACCACCAACCACCGGTAATTGTACAGTCATGAAAGAAGACAGAAAGCCACTAATATCTTTGGATAACTTAAAATCTATTTTTTCAAAACGCGAAGATAAACTATTGGAAATAATTGAAGACAAGCTGGACGGTTGTATTGACAATACAAATTGGAGTTCTGAATGTGTTTTTAATCACGAATATTGCTTATCAGCGATGACTGACTAGTTTACCAATCGACATCACTGCTTAGTTCTACGATTTCAAAAATGACGAGATAAGATTTGCTATGAAGCTGTTGCAAAGCATTGTTGGCTTGTTAATGAGCAAATGCTTGTTGAATTGTCAACATAATTAATTTCTTCAACTCAACACTTTTATAAATTTGTTGAATATTTCGAATGCATTTTCCAGAAACACTGCAGTGATGAAAACGTCCTGATATCGATAATTGATGACATCGCAGCTAAAAATACATTACGTTTTTTCATGCTCTGGACACCAATCAGAGATTGTACCGTATATTATTTATAATTATATTAGTACTCGTATGCAACAGTGCTGTCGAAATTTAAAATTCAATTTCTCCAAAATAAGAAAGCAAAAGAAAAAAATTGCAAAACTGTATTTTAAGGTGATAAATAAATAAACGGCAACTTTCAAATTTCAATTTGCGCCAGTCAGAAAATGTAAGTTCGTAAGAAAACAACATTTTTGGCGACGATAAAAGCTGTTTTGGCGAATTTTTGAATTTTCATTTTTCGTTTGTTAGGTGAAAAGAAATTTGACAAAATTTCTGGAGTAAAATAAATCAAATTAGGTCAATTTTTGAAGACTGCTACCGTTGATTAAACATTTTGATATTTTTTCAACTACATACATCACTAGGATAATTGAAAAAATACTGCATTTTAAAAATTAGTGAGCCCAGGCATACAAAGAACGTTAATTGAAAATAATGTTATTGGTAACAACAAAATTAATTTTGAACAGTATCAACAGGTTGCTACTGTATATGAGAATTGTTTTAGTTTCAATTTTTATTTGAAAAATTCGTTAAAATTTGTGTGCGTGTTAAATTGAAAATTTAATTGTAAAAGAAATTTTGTTTTCAATCGTTAATTTCTATGAATAATAGAGTATACTTGAGATGAATAAGTTCTGAAAGTGAACGGAAACGTTAATACAATAGAATTTTATTAATTACAGATTGAAATTATATGTTTTTTTGGGTCAATCAAATCCAGTCTTAGACGTCGATGTCATTTATTGTAATGTTTACATTTAACAATTCTTTTCGCTGTTTAATATATAGAATCATTTATGAAATTGATATATAGAATCATACAAATTCGCCTTAGTTTTTTTGTGCTTCGTGCGACTTTTACGAAACTTTCTGCTTATGTGTTTAAGGTATTCTCTAAAATTCGCAGTATTTTAATATATTAACATTTATAATCGAAAACGAATTATTGTCATCTACTTAAGTAAATTTCAATAAAAGTAAAAAAAAGAACCCCGCACAAATCAAAGGGAACCAAAACAGTGGAATATTTTCACAAGCATGTTTATATTAACTCAGTAATATATATATATATATGTATATATATATATATATACGTGTGTCTATCTAACACACGGATTAGAAGGTGAATTTTTTTCTGGCTGTACCTGACTGATTATTATAATCGATTATTGATCTTTATTATGAAACATATTATCTGTCCCAATTTGAACTGTTTCCGATCAGCGAAAAAATAGTTATATCAATTTCAATTTTCTAGGTTCGAAATTTTCATAACCTCCAAAAATTGAAATAGAGATAACTATTTTTTGGCCGATCTAAAAAAGTTTAAATTTGGACAGCTAATTTGTTTGATGATAACAATCAATAAACAATCATAATATTTAATTACGTACTTTTGTAGAAAATTTCGTAAATGTAGGTATTCTCTATTGTTGATGATCATATTAATGAATGGTTAATTTTAGAAATCAATGTTTCGTTTTTATATTATACGATCAGAATTATAATTTAAACATTTTTTCAAATCAATTTCGCGTAGAATCGGCGGTATCTATCGGTAAATGAAGTAGAACTCAGTTTGAATGAATCTTGATTCCTGTAAAACTTCGTTTGATATTCAAAAAAAAAAATAACAAAAATATAAATAACTCGGCTTGAGTGGGACTCGATAATTGAAGAACTCGATTAATATTCAAAAAAAATGTAGAACTTGATTTAAGTGGATCTTGGTTCTTGTGGAACCCGTATAATATTCTAAACAGAATATTAAAAAAATAGAACTCGGTTTAAGTGAATCCCGATTCCTCCAAACCCAAAATAACAAAAAAAAAACATATTCTCTGTTGTACCCTAATAAACATTTATTAGTTTCATATTCCAATAAAATTTATTTAATTTAACTTGAATTTATTAGATTCAAACAATTTTTTCTCCGAGTGTTTTCTGAGTGTACTCTCATGCACTCTCGTGTATTCTCTCGAGTACTCTCATGCACTCTTGTACACTCTCATATACTCTCAAGGGCGAATAGCCACTTTCTACAAAAAAGCTTATCGCTAAATGGGGTGTCATGAAGGCTGCATAGAATTTGTTGAATAGAAAATAAATTGAAAATTTCTTTCTTTCTTTTAATTCCATTTTCCGAAAAAGGCGAACAGCCTTTGAAATAAACCGGCACACAATATATCTACACTTCACACAAACATTAGCGACTCATTGACAATTTTGAAAAAATGAACAATTTTTACGCGTCCATAACGTGGATTTAATTCATGGAAAAACATGAGTTTCCCTTTCAGTAAGGCTTGGAAAGTCGGCTCTCAGAACCATAAGTTGAAATATTTTTTCAAAGGATGGTGCTGCGCTCATCTTTTTCAAATGAGTGAAAATTGTAAAGTTTGAATCACTATAACAACGTTTTACGTCAACGTGCGACGACAACTGCGTTTACAATTTGGTGTTCATTAATCAACGAGAAAGAAGCTCTGAAAGCTGAAAAAAAATTCTGATAATCCGCTACGAAAGAAGATAAAGATTAATAAAGATTTTTCAACTTGTTGATCAAGGTAATGAATATTTAAGTATATTTGCATGAAACATTTTATTATATCGTCTTTATATTTATATTTTGAGTTTTTATTTTACAAGTCGTTATTTCGTTCGTTTAAAAAAAAGGACAGATTAGGCAGAGGACATTCATTATAATCTAAACCCTCGAGTTTAGATTATATAATATATTAGCCACATAAAATAAAATGTTATCATAAAAGTATTATATAAAATTGAAAAAAGGTTTTTCAAATTATGTGAATAGAGGTGACTAATAAAACAGTTCTCTGTTTTTTTTCTTTTATTAAAGGCTTTTAACGAAAGTGATAGTACAATATTTTGAAATTGAGTAATTTATACGTCAACGTTTGTTACAAAAAATTTTTGCTTTTCAAAAGCAATGGAAGTTCTTTTACTCCATTTTGTTTTCATAAAAAAAAATATTTTTCTTTGCTCTAATCATTTGTTTCATTCGTATTTCTTTACGTTTTTGCAATTTCGAGATTTTTTATAATAGTATAATTTTTCTTTGTTTGAACCATGCCTACATGGTTTTCTTGCTTCTCCTCTACCCTGCGTGGTCAGATCAATAACGTCATCTTCGGATCATGCTGCCCTGAACGTGCTTAGCCATGACAGCAATTTTTCACATTGTGAATTCTGTAAACAAAAAGTAATCATTATGAATGTGTCTAATTTTAATCAACATACTTTTTGAGCAAAAAACATTTACCTGACGATAAAGATGGACTCCAATATAAAGCAAATTATTGTAACACTTTAAATTATCATTTTATTCTTTGATGAAATAATAGTGTAACCAGCAGATTTTGATAGTAAGAATTCAGATAATTCAAAAAAAACACTGAAAAAGAATTATTTATTTGTCAAAATATTATTTTGATACAACTGTGTAAAATATTAGTGAAATAGAAAAAAATTGGTTTCATAACTATTTTTTAAATTGATAAAAAATAATTCATGAAAACACTTGTTTCAAAATATAAACTTGTTATACAAGCACATAGACAAATTTCAACAAAATAGACAAAAGTTGAACTTTTTCCCACAACACCAAAACACAGAATAACTTTGATTTAATTTGAAATCGTGTTTTATAAATATTGACAAACTTGCAGCACATTGAATCAAAATAAAGCGCTTTAGAAATTATATCACGAATTAAAGCTGATAGTCAAAACTCATTACAGAAAAAATAGTTAAGACTCTTATGATTTTAAACCATTGGGTGTATGAAAGTCTCAACCCCTTGGGCACTAAATGTAGTGACTGCTACTGGTTAGAGCCGCTCTATTTAGCCCCGCAAATAGTCAGATCACTAGTGGAAAAGACGCACAGAGTGCAACAATCGCTACCTAGCGGCGGGTGAGTGTAGCATTTCTGACTTTGTCCTGTGCGCGTAGACGGCCGTACATTTCTGCCCCCTAATGAACTTGTAAAAAAGCTACCTGTTTTTTTTTGTTGGATGATGAAGAAGTTAGAATCCCAAACACTTGTTTTCCAAGAAAAAAAAACAAAATTTGTTTAAATGTCGATATAAAGAGCACATCTTATACAATTTTCTGCACTTTAAACAAATGTAAAGAGGGGAAGATGTAGTTTTCGAAAATTGTACGTTAATCAAGTATTTCTAACAAATTATTTATCTGCTGATTTCTTATCAGTCGATTTTCCTCATCAATCAAACGTCATAAATAATTGTAATATGCGTTTATAATTAAGGGGACCTTCCTAAGAAGAAGATAAAAAATCGAATTTTTTTCGAAAAACTTTTTATTGCAGATTTTGCTAGCTTGAAGTCTCCTCTTTCAGATAATGTAATCAAAATTTTGATTATCATCATTAAAACATAAAAATTTTAATGTTTTTTTAAACTGTGTCAAGTGACCGATCGTCGCACCAGCGAAAAATATATCAATCGTTGTTTCTTCTCACCTAAAAATTATTTCATGACAACTTTTTTGTATTTTTCGTTCGTAACTATTATTATTATTGAGATAATGTACATTGTTCGTGATAAACAACAAATTATTTCTTAAAATTTCTAAAATAAGAAATGGAATGAAATAACAAAAATTATTATATGTTGGGCAAAATTGAGAACCTAAAAATGTTTTGAAATATAAGATGCTTGGCAGTATGAGATATTTATACTTCCATCGTGATTTTTGAAACAATTTAGAATTCTGTCATTAACTTTCTGAAATTCGTCATGGGAAGAGTGTTTCGCGAAGTTAAATTACAGGCAAGAAGCAAGAAAAGGAAAAAATTTGTAAAAAGTAATCAGCATGCCCAAAATTCAAGGAATAAGGTTCAAATTCTCGATGGCGAACAAATTGAAAACTCGAATCCATAAAATAAGCTACGATTAATTTTGTTTGTAAGAATATACCTATATATACAACACGAGTATGTATGTTAAATAGGGATGTTTCAAAAGGGATGTTTCAACTATCATATGTTGAGTTGTTTTATTTGAAATGAGAGGAAGAGATTTGTAATGAACAATGACAGATTATATATATAACAATCCTTGAAACATCTCTTGTATCAAAAATTAAAGCCTCAACAAAGCCTTAATTATCGGAAAAAAACCCTTCACGATCCTGTGGACAATTTATTTTTGAACATACCTGCTAATTTTCAAAATTCAATTATATGTATTGAAAAAAAAGTTATTTTGCAATGGAATGTCCTCGATTTTTTCCATCCAAAACTCTAAAATTTTAGAGGGGATAGCGAGCTAAGAGAGGTCTGGTGGCCTCGGCCAATTTTGATCCAGTCAAGCTGAAAATCTTTTAGGAGGCTCAAAAAAATTTTTTTTGAAAGTATGTGCACCCTCATTGACCCCTTTGAAATCACCATAAACGAGAAAAATGTGATTTTTTTCGTGTTTCATTTTTTTCTGAGCGTTTCAGTTGATGTCATAGCGGTTTTAACGCAGTAAAAAATTGTTCAAACATCATGATTGTACATGATTGATGTGGGGTTAGGTGGTGGAATTGTAAAAGATTTGCTTGATTCGAGATGCGGCATTTAATTGTTACACAAGAGTGCGTATGTGAGAAGCGAATCTCCTCATGTGAGTAGAGAGCGCCGGAGCTTACATATTTTTGGTAAACAGAAGATTTGTGCGTTGGGTAAATCCAGATTGATTTTTGGGAAAAATTATGGCTTGTTTGTAAACATTGTGAGTGACAATTTGATGAATCATGATTTGATTATTGGTGCTCATCCTCTGCGTACTTTTTACGTGAGGCTCAGAGAGAATAATATTACGATTGAATCTTTGTTTGGCAAGCAAGGTGTTGACTGCGATATTGACAATGTACCTGAAGTTTATAGTATTGACGTATGCACTATTGTAAGCGACAAAAAAAATGTAATTTAAGTCATGTAAAGGATAAGAGCATGAGACAAAAGGTGTTGAGTATGGTCGAAAGTTCTACGCTGAGTGAACCAAAAGATGTCGGGGTTAGAATGAGAATTGTAACGAGAGAAAATGAGCCGTTGTATCAACCTCCAAGACGATTGTTGGTCAGCGAAAAGTATAGTGTAGATAAACAAATTGTCGCATGGCTAGAGCAAGGTATTGTAAGACCTCCGTTGTCTGTGTATGCGAGGCCGGTGGTGATTGTGAAGAAAAAGTATGGGTCAATGATATTGTGCGTTGATTATAGGAATGTAAACAAGAAGATACGTATGGATCGTTATCCAATGCAACTGATCGACAATCAGTTAGATGCATTACAGGGTGCGAAAGTGTTCAGCACGCTTGATCTAAAGAATGGTTCCTTTCTTGTACCAATTAAGGAAGACAGCATAAAGTACACTGCATTTGTAGTCCCGGGTGAGCAGTATGAGTTCCTTCGTGTTCCATTTAGATTCTGTAATTCGTCAGCTATTTTCCAGCGATTCATGAATGTAGTTTTCGCGAAACTCGTACAGGAAGGAGAAGTTTTAATTTATATGGACGATCTCATAATCCCCGCTTGAGACCAGAGAGAGGGAGTTGAAAGACTAGAGCGAGTTCTGAGTGTTCCAATGGATGCTGGTCTGAATATTAATTGAAAAAAATGTTAGTTTTTGAGAGAGAATATTGAATATCTGAGTTATGTGATTGAAAATGGATGAATTTGACCGTCAGAACAGACCGTTCAGTCTAGTCAACACCAACGACACGCCAACAGTTAAAACTGGCGATAAGCGCAGATCCAGTCCTGGCCTTGTACCGACCTGGTGCTGTCACCGAACTTCACAACGATGCCTTCATGTATGGGTTTAGGGCAATCCTGCTCTAACGCAACCATAAGGATCAGCAGCTGCACCCGGTCTATTTTGCGGGTGGGAAGACGAATTGAGCCGAAGAGATTTGCACAAGCTCTGAGTTTGAGCTCCTTGGAATCGTTTGAGCCTTGAAGAAATTCAGAGATCAACTTCTGGGAATTTTACTTCAAGGTCATGACGTATTGCCGTCCCTTCACGCTAATTATGAAAAAGAAAGATCTGTCGGTACGAGTGGCAAGATGAGCGTTACAGCTAGAGGAGTTTGATTGCACGATCGAGCATCGACCCGGAAAAAACATGGCCCATGTGGACGCGCTGAGTCGCAGGCCTCTGTCTGAGTGTCTGCTGATAATGGATACATCTGACGAGATGCTGCCACCTGGCTACATGGTGCGAGCGGGTCTATTGTATCGAGAGGACGAAGGCGACGTCAAATTGGTAGTGCCATCTACGTTGCAGAATCAAATCATCAGGTTGGCGCATAAACGTGGACATTTCTCGGCAAACAAGACAGCATCAGTGGTGCGACGTGACTACTGGATTTCAGACTTGGTCGACCAAGGTCGACAAGGTTGTCAGAAATTGCGTCTATTATATCCAAACTGAGCGCAAGCAGGGTCGACAAGAGGGATAGCTCAACCCTATTGATAAGAACTGCCGACTTATGGATACATTTCATATCGACTACCTGGGACCGCTGGCAAGCACAAGAAAGAATTATAAACACATCTTCGTCGTGGTGGATGCCTTTACAAAGTACACCTGCCGTTATCCGACCAAGTCAACGGGGTCGGCCGAGGTGGTCGAGTGGCTGTCGAAGCAGGCGACCATGTTAGGCAACCCGAGGATAATCGTCTCTGATAGAGGTGTGGTGTTTACATCCAACAAGTTCAAGAGGTACGGCGTAGAAGAGAGCATAGAATATCAAATAATTACAACAGGCATGCCCAAAGCAAATGACCAGGTTGAGCGCATCAATAGGGTGATCATTCCTTTGCTTACCAAATTGACTGCGCTCAAGCCCGAAAACTGGCACAAATTCGTTGACAGAGCCCAGCAGTACTCAACGCTGCAGTCCATCGAAATGTGGGCACGTCTCCATTCCAGGTGATGTTCGGCACATCTCGGCAACGAGGAGAAAGACGACCAGGCTAAACCACTGGAACTAGACACTGAAAAAGAGGCAGCTGATTCTTCAGGGCGAACGCTGATTCTTCAGGGCGACCGAGTTGTGGGATAGAGGGGTAACACTTGACGGAGCTTGGCCTAAATAATTGGGCCTTGATTTGCCTAATTCCGTCTGCAAGAGTCAGTCGCGATCAGACCGAGTAATCGTAATTTCTTTCATTATAAATTCGTGCTAGTCCAATCTTAAGTTACTATTTTCAATAAAGTATTGAATTAATATTGTAAAAGTTACTATAAATAAGTGAATAGACTAATAAATGTACATAATATTATAAAATGAAATACAGTAATTAATAAATGATTGATTACATTAATAATTTTTCATCTCTTCTACACCACTATGCAGTAGATGAATTGGCACGTTTTTTTTGTAGTTTCCCCAGCAGGCCTAATCCCCTGTTCAAATTAGTAATATAAAAATAATAATTATAAATTTTTTCAAAATTTTAATATATTTGAACAGCGATTCACTCTGAATCAATAGCAATTTCTCAGCAGTCAAAAAGCAATGTACACCGCACTTATATACTATGTAAATTATCAACAATAAATTAATCAAATATTTCTTTTCAAACTATATTCTTAATTCTTTTATTCTGAGCTTGAATATATGAATAGTTTGGATTTTTGCATCCATGAAAATCCACATTACAATCCAATGGAATAACATCTGTTTATTGTTTATAAACAGAACGATGTTGTAAGATCCATATTTTCAAAATGCTCCAGGAAGCTCAATTTCCAACTAATTTCAATTTCATTGTCGCTATTTTATTTGTCATTTGTACTAAAAAATTCTAATAAATATTAAGAAGAAAAAGTTATGAAAAACTTTTTTTCACATTTTTTTTATTTTTCACTCTTTTGATCTTCTCCAATTGATAACAGAAATTTGCAATGTTTTATGTTTAGCTCTCATTTTCTTCGTTGATTTGAATATATGGAAATATTATCCCACAGATAAGAACTTTTTATTTTTTTCGTAATATTTTTGATTTTATACTATTTTTTATAACTGATAATATTTCTCGAAAATCTCCACCTAAAATAAATAACTTTTCTCCAAACGGTACATCTGTATTGCAAAGATCTCTCAAAGTTGCATCCAAAATTTCTAATGTTTTTTTGGTATCATAGAAGCCTCGTTCTAAATGAATACCCCGGCTGTTTGTAATAGTTTTTTTTTATTTTTCTAAAATGCGGACTCTATCTTTGTTCTAATAACAATCGAAACGTTCAATGACTGGTCACTTCTTTCGATAATATTATAGACGTTATGCTAGTCCAAGCCATAAAAACAACTGATATAACTGGTATATATTGCAACTCCTGACGAGATCTGTGAAGCTCTCCTCGCACAGCTGTGTACGGAAGAGAGTGTCTGGCGTAGTTAAATCCTTCCGAAAAGCGTACAGACGAACACAGACAGGAGTGGTGGCGAGAAAGACCTTGTCCCAGGGCAAACTGAGGGTTGGGTGTGTAGTCAGCAGAAGGATGGTCAGAAGGTGTTACAAATGTCTCGGCTATGGCCACTTCGCTGGCGTATGCAAGGGCCCAGACTGTTTGAAGCTACGCTTTAAGTATGGAACTACCTCGCACCAAGCCAGGGGCTGCAAGGCAACTGAGATCAAGTGACTCCATTGTGAAAAGGACGCTAGTCATCGTACTGTCTCTCACGCTTGTCCTGTATACCAACAGACCTAAAGAGCTAACCATAGACGTCGCTATTCTCTGTGAGCAGTATTGCAACATCCAGAACTCGTATCACCCCAACCTTCATGAGAAACGGGAACAGTGCTATTATCGATGTCACATTTGCAAGTGAAAACCTAGCGACCAGTATACACAGTGACCACCAGGCGATCATTTTCCTGATGACTACACCCCAGAAACCGAGGATCCCGGGCAGTCAGAGGTCAAGTGCCTGGAACCACTGCTCATTCAACCAAGCAGCGTTTTCCGTCATGATGGAGGATACAGAGAGGTCAACCAGGACCGCTGGGAAACAGCTTACAAGATCATCGTGGCTAAGCTGAGAAACCAGGGCTTGGCGTCTCTATCTTGTCCAGAACTCTTGGATGGGATAGTGAGAGCGCTGATTCCGTAACAACTGGAACCTACATTCTCAATTGACCCACCTGAAGGTCTGCAATACGTGCCACCAATCTCGACTGAAGAACTGATGAAGGCTGCTCGAAAGATCAGGGAAACTGAAGCCTCAGGCCCAGATGGGATCCCGAACGGGAAATGAAACCTCATCCTATCGTCCAATCTGCCTGCTGGACGCAGCCAGCAAATTGCTCGAAAGGATCGTCTGCAACAGACTGGAGGTCTTCAGTGAGGGAAACCGAGGTCTATCCAGCAACCAGTTTAGGTACCGCAAAACCATATCCAGAATCGACGCCGTGGACAAGGTCATTGGTATCGCTTGTGAGGCGATAGTCAGGAGAAGCTGGACGAGAGGCACGAAGAAGTACTGCGCAATCGTTACCTCCTGAAGATAATTATCAGCTAATTCTTAAGCCGATTCCTTGCATACGACTCGGACTCGTATTGAGTCACGGGTGGTGTTCCACAGGGATCAGTGCGGGACCACTACTGTGGAACATCATGTACGACGCTGTGCTAAGGTGACCAATGCCCGAGGGCGCTACAAGGGCGCTACGAGTTCGTATGGAATTTCAGTACGACGCACAGGCTCTCGCAGCAGAAGGTGAAAATACTCTGCCAAATTTGAAAAATGATAAAAGTTAAAAGAATGATAAAAGAAAATATCGAGTCTAACGTTCCAGCTATATGTTTTCTTAACGCCTCCAGTAATACTTGCAAAACATTTGTATTGAATCCGTTGCTATCTTCTGTAAGGAGTTACCATGATGTGGCTAAATCTTTGGCCTGTTCAGGTATTGCACAATATAAAGCATTTGAGCTTTATCGTTACTTACAGGAGGACGTCCGGCACACAGTTTTACAAAGTAACCCATACACTTGCAACATTGATATTTCCTGACAGCAATATGAGCAAAAACAGCGACAGAGCTCGCATGCTGCGTCTATGTAAGCTAATAGTGTGAAATGAATGTCCGACTCTCAAGGAACGTGCTTTCGAGGCTCTTGATAAAAGTGTGAATGATATTCGTAATAACAATCGACTGATGGGTGGTTTCGTCGTCATTTAAACTGGTGATATTAAACAACTATTGTCTGCCATTGTTATTAGAACACCAGCTGACCAACTTAACACGATCATGAAATATTTTGAACTACGGAATCATACAAAATTTCATACAAATATAAGGGTGTTAGTCCACAGCGATAATTCTGCAGTTTTTGGCTACCCTATTTCAAATCGGTAATAGTTTGCTACAAATGGACGTAAATACTCATATTAAACTCTCTCTGGAATCATGTAATATCGTGCACTCTACTGATTATGGCATTACCGCAGTATTTCCTGATACTTACTTTTTTGATATAAACCTTGAAACTTGATTGATTTAAAAAATCATTGCTTGTAAAAAAGCTGGCGATGATCATCAGCAGGTAGGTTGAAACCTTGATCTTTCGCAGGGCCTCTAAGATGCAGCGTCATCTCGCTGAGTTTCGTCAACGCGTTTCACACATGTAAGGTCACGATGGCGCAGTACTTTTGTCTTCCTCTCGTCCAGCTGCTTCCTAATATCACCTCTCTGGCCATACCAGTGACCTTGTTCACGGCATCGATTGTGGATCTAGCTTTTCGGAATCCGTACTGGTTTTCAGAGAGACCTTGGTTGCCCTCATTGAATACTTCAAGTCTGCCACAGATGATCCTCTCGAGCACTTTGCCTGCTGTGTCCAACAGAAAGATTGGACGGTAGGATCAGGGCTCATTCTGTGGTTTTCTTTTCATTTAAACTTTCTGTTGTTTGGAAGATGTGGAAGAAAGAAAACATTTGGAAGAATGTTTCCAGGAAGATGTCTGGATGCGCTTTGATAGCTGTTTCAAGAGTCACGTTCGGTATTCCGTCGAAACCGAAGGCCTTGGAATCACCCATCGTCTGTGTGGCCTTCAGCAGTTCCTCCATTGCAATGGGGGGCACTTCTCCGAGTGGACTGGTCATAGAGGTTGTTTCCCGTTGTTGTGGGAAAAAGGTCGTTACTATCTTGTCAAGCAACTGTGGGCAGGATGGCGATGCTGAGCCCTGACTTCTCAAACTGGCCATGACTATTTGGTAGAGTCCCCTCCCCCAATTGGTCATGGTCCACTTTCCTGCACAGCTCTTCCCAGCTACGTCGCTTGCTAGCCTTTATGGCTTTATGACTCATTTCTGAGCTCCTCAAGGGCTGCGCTACCCCGAGCGCGTTGTCATCATCGCCTGGCGCGGAGACTTTCTTTTAGAGCTCTGCGATTCCGTCGTTCCACGAGTAGGCGGGCTTACAGCGATTATAATTCAATCGCCTAGTCATTCATGCGTCACATGCGCTGCTCACGAGTCTCATCAAATGAGCGACCTTAAAGTCTGATGAACCCTCCAGTTTGATGTTCTTTTCCATCATTTCGGAGAACGCTCAGTGAACACCTCAGCGACAATAAAGAGGGAAACTAGCCAGTCCACCCCGGGCGACATAATGTTTAGCGGCAGTTCCGCACGGGGTTTTTAGAGTATCCAAGGGTTTGATACCAAGACAGAGTCACATAGGCATTTAGAAGTAGTCATTAGAAACACGCCACCGAGGGGTGCGATAAGTGCATTTTCCTACTCTTGTGACAATATATATATATATGTCCAGTTGTTTCCATGGCTTGGACTGATATAGCGACCATATTATTACCAGAAGGAATGAGCAGTCATTGAACGTTTCTTGAGGTTGAGTCTAACGGGACAAAACTATAGTTACAGTTTTACAGCATTATTCATACCAACTTTGACTTTAATTGTGATCGAACATTATTCTTCCTTCTCTAACACCTATCATTTTCTTAATGTGTCTGTAGAAGAATTGTCCTTGGTCTCCGCTACCGCCACTTCTAGCATACCCGTCATCTTGCCAAATACTATCAAAAACCCAGTTTAGAAAATAAAGGCTAGGACTAGTAAAACTAACAATATAGACATTCTAGCTTTAGTCGATGATATCAAAAGTTCGGCAGCACCGGATGTCGAAAAATTAGATTAACTCAAAGAAGTTTAGGCAAAACTAGTTGTAAATATACAGGACAACAGTGTCAATATTAAAACCCAGACGTATAACTCTAACAATTCCACTGTTAATAACTACCATTATTCCGGCGAAACGTTTCCTAACCCTAGAGGTTGGGATGACAAAACATTAAAAGAATTTTATGCTCATTATCATAATGAAGGCATGAAACTATAGATTTAGAATAAGTAGTAATAATATAATTGTTAATTGTACCTTTTTCTTTTGATTGAATAAAATTTTATAAGTGAAAATAACTCTTTTCCATTCCAACCTGTTCCTCTACATTAGCGTATAGAACTTGAAAATAAAATTGAATTATCTGTTACTTTTCCGGACGTAACACTGTTGAGTAAATATATAAAGAAATATAAATATAAATATATAAAAATTGTAAATATGTTCGTATGAGTTTTTTTGCAAAAGATCCTATCATTAACCTCAATAAAAAAACTATATTATTGAATATTAAAAATACTCAACTATGATCACCAAAATAAAATGTTGAAATTTAACAAAACGTCATGATATCCAAAAAGCAGTATGAATTTATAGTGGGTTGAACCTTAGTAAAATCTAAAATTAAATATACACAAAATTGTTATACAAAATACAGAAATATTTACAATTTTATTGTATTTAAGAGGATATCATGAACTTTTGTTAAATTCAAGACTCATTTAAAGTTTTATTAATTCAATTTTTCAGTTTTTTTTAATTGAGGTTATTGTCAGGATTATTCGCGGAAAACACATGAAAATATTTACAATTTTATTGTGTTTATATCATTATAAAATAGGGAATATAACATCGCGGTACCGTAATATTAATGTCAATAAAATAAAAAGAATTGTATTATTTTTTTATCAGTACAAGTATAGAATAATAAATTGAATTGCGCGCGATCGAGTGCTGCCCTCTTGCGTCGCTGCGGCATAAACTGACCACTTTGAGAAAAAAGTGACAGGTTGGTGACTTGGGTCACATAATAAATTGAAAATGAATTGAATAGTATAGACTTTTAAGGTAAATTTGTCATTCCTTTTCTTTTTATATATTCAGAAACGAATATAAGGCTTTGGACCTTCGAGCCGGATATTTGTGTTTCGTATTGACTGCAAGTGTGCATTAAAAAACTGAAAAAGTACCGTGTGTTTTATAAAGACTAGAACTTTGCTAATCCTTGTTATAAAAAACTTTGTTTAAACGTGCATTAATTTTTATCGGTAAATTGATAAAAATTAATAGTGTTCGGTGGGAAAATAACGAACAATCAATCGCCGGTACACGACTAATTTAAGTGCATTTCATCGCAACAAAAACGAGTCTCTCAACAATGGCGCCGCGGCCGAATATGGACTTGGCCATTGACGGGCTACGTGCTCGATTGAATGAAGTTCGCCGCATACACCAGCTCACGCTAGACGAGGAAATTTCAACCGAGCAAGAAGGAGCTTTGGAATTACATCTTCATGATCTACAGACTGCCTGGGAATCTTCGCAAGCGATTTTTTATGACATCTGTACTACTTACGCCGTCCAGCAGCGCAATGTTCATCCGTTTTTTGAAAACGGAGAGTTCGAGGCCATGCAGAAGAACTTTCAAGACGCAGGACTCAAACTACATATTCTGACCAAACCTCAACCAACTAGTTTTTCGCCGATGTTAAACAATTCTTTGTCTGGTGAAAGTGGTGAGTCTCAATTATTTGCTTCCGCAGCTTGCTTGAGCAGAATTGATCCGCCAGAATTTAATGGCAACAGAACGCAATGGGTTGGTTTTAAACATTCGTTTGAATCAATGGTTATAAATACTCGTTTATCAAAAACCGATAAATTGAATTATTTAAAAAGAAGTTTGACTGGTAGTGTAGCTGGAATTTTGAGAAATTTACCAGCTTCTGAAAAGAATTTTGACCGCGCGTGGAGCGAGCCCGTTAAGCGTTATAATAACCCACGTTTGCTGAAGCAGGCGCATGTTTTCTCCTTCGCCAATATTCGCCCGGCCACTCGCCCAAGTTTTACTGAATATGAAAGAATTTTAAATGAAGTTCAGGAACATCTCATGTCCCTTGAGGACTTGGGGGCACAAGTGCAGGCGTGGGGTGAATTATTGTTATCAACCGTAATGTCGAAGTTTGATAGTACGCTAATTGATGAGTGGGAAAGACACATTTCGCACCTCCCTCCACCTCTTATTTCGAACAATCTCTCAAGCGAAAGAATTGAACCGCGCAATCCTGGTTACGCTGAATTTAAAGATTTTGTGTGGAAACGTATCGAAGCAGGTTCTTGCCGATTGAGAATCTCAGCCGCAGCCAATCATGAAAAAAGGGTTACGCGCGCATTCGCAAGTTCGAAGGCTTCTTGTCCGAAGTGTAAAAAAGATCATTTTTTGTACGCGTGTCCCGAATTTATCCAGTTACCGGTTGATGAAAGATTCGCTGTTGTTCGATCTCTGCGCGTTTGCTTTCTTTGTCTTCGCCCAGGACACACGTCGACCGTATGTACATCTACGCGAACGTGTGCAAAATGTCGTAGATGGCATAACGTGTTAATTCATGACGAATCTCCCCACAAGCGCACAAACGAAACGAGCAAGAAACGCCCCTCCTCCGAAACCAAGAGCAACGATTCCGCGGCGAAACGCGCATGCACGTCGGCTAATTCCTCCTGACTCAATTTGAATCCGCAAGTCTTGCTTGCGACCGCCACCGTACGCGTCTCGACCTCAAACGGACGCGAACTAACGACCCGCGCGTTAATTGATCAAGGCGCGAAATCATGTTTTGTTTCGCAAAACATCGCGAAAAAATTAAAGGCTGATTGTTTTCCCGCAAATGTCACGGTAACAGGGATCGGTGGAATTGAAGCAGAACAAATAAATTCATACGCAAAATTAATCATCCGTTCGCGATTTGCAAATTCTCCATCAATTAAAATCAAGGCGGTAATTATGAAAAAAGTTACGTCGGATATTCCTCTTGTTAATCAAACGGTTAAATCTCTCGATCATTTCAATGGATTAAAATTTGCAGATGATAGCCTTGCGAAAGATCAGTCCGTCGAGTTGATCTTGGGTGCGGAAGTTTTCAGTTTCATTCTCAGATATGGTGTACGAATCGGACGCGAAAATGAACCAATCGCGCAAGAAACTGGCTTTGGATGGATTTTGTCCGGACAGGTTGGACGATTATGCACGAATCAAATTGCGAATCTGTCCATAAGATTAGTTCATACTGTTAGTCTCGATCGGCTGGATGCCAGATTGCAAAAATTTTGGCAAACTGAAGAAATTTCTGCAGGATTATTTCTTTCCGCCGATGAGAACAAGTGCGAGCAAATTTTTTGATCAACTACTATTCGCAAAAACGACGGCCGTTTTCAAGTGCGGATTCCATTCAAAACTGATCTTCCGGCGAATCCTATCGTACCGCGTACCAACAATATTTAAAGTTAGAAGCTAGATTTCAACGAAACCCTTCTCTTGCGAATCAATATCACCAATTTCTCGAAGAATATTTAAAATTAGGCCACATGGCTCCGGAATCATCTTTCTCAGACAATCCTCCCATTCGTTTTTATTTACCACATCATCCAGTGATTCGAGAATCAAGTACTACCACAAAACTTCGCGTAGTATTCAACGCAAGCGCGCATAGTCAAAACGGCAAATCCTTGAATGAATGCATGTTTGCGGGCCCGAAATTGCAAAAAGAACTTTTCGACATTCTTTTGCGATGGCGGCCACATCCTATCGTTTGCTCCGCGGACATCGAAAAAATGTTTCGCCAAATTTATGTCGCACCACAAGACACACCTCTTCAGTGCATTCTTTGGAGACCTCCGAACTCAAGTGAGATTCAGACGTTTCGGCTTACAACCGTTACGTATGGAACCGCATCTGCACCGTACTTGTCAATGAGGGTGTTAAAACAACTTGCGAGTGACGAAGCATCGCGATTTCCATTAGCATCAGCAGTTTTGCAAAATGATATTTTTGTAGACGATATTATTTTTGGCGCTGACAGAGTGGATCAGTGCAAAAAGATGAGAGATGAACTTATAGCTTTATTGCGAACAGGTGGATTTTCATTGCGAAAATGGGAATCTAACAATGAATTATCTGATTTACCAGATGATCTACGTGCTAGAAAGATGGGAACACCGTTTGAGGAAACATCGACTACAAAAGTACTCGGAATTAAATGGATTCGCGAAAATGACCACTTTTCGTTCGAGGTGAAAATGCAACCGCCAAAACGTTTAAATAAGCGATCTGTTTTTTTCATTATTTCTAGCATATTTGATCCACTGGGTTGGATTGCCCCCGCGGTTGTAGTCGCAAAAATTTTTATGCAAAAATTGTGGCGCGATAAACTCGACTGGGACACGGGATTATTAAATGAACTTAAGAACGAATGGTCCGAATATTTTCAAGATTTACAAAATTTGGAAAAAATTAGCATACCTCGGTGGATCGGTACATTTAGTTACAATCGGGCTTGGGAATTACACGGATTCGCGGACGCATCTGAAAAAGCATATGCAGCCGTTGTATATGTTAAGTGCGAGACTAATGAGGGACCGCGAGTCAGCATTCTAGCTTCAAAAACACGCGTCGCGCCAGTACAAGAACTGACCATTCCAAGGTTGGAATTGAACGCAACAGTTTTATTAGCTCATCTTATTTCTCATGTTCAGCGAACATTACATGCCGAAGACATCCCGATTACTTGCTGGTCTGATTCGACAATCGCTCTTCATTGGCTTCGCACTTGCCCGAGCAAACTTCAGAGATTTGTCGCAAATAGAGTATGGAACGTTTTAGAGTACAATCCGACTGCCGAATGGAGACACGTACCGACAAATTTTAATCCCGCAGACGTCGCGTCAAGAGGCATTTTACCGAGCGAACTTGTGGGTCACAAACTTTGGTTTTCTGGACCCTCGTGGCTGTCAGAATCGCGCGAATCTTGGCCTGCGAATATAATCTCAAAACCAGACGATAAGGTGCTCTAATTAAAAACTCGCGCGTTAAATGTTCAAGTCGCTCATACAACCGGTTCAACAAAAGCTATTTCTCACAAATATTCGTCATGGGATTCATTAATCTTGGTAACCGCGCTATTTAAAAAGAGAGCCGCGAGAGCAGTTTCCAGATGTAGGGTCAAAAAGGGTGAAGAGCCTACACCCATCGAATCACTGAGCTTTTATGTGCGAAAATCGGATGAATTTTGAATTTCGTTCATTCAGCAACAGCTTTTTGCAAAAGAAATTGAATGGATAAGACGTGATCAAGACTTGCAAAATAGTAAGATTAAGGGATTGATACCCTTCATTGACAAGAACAACATTCTTATAGTCGGTGGTCGTCTGAATAACGCTGAACTTCCATTTTCCGTTGCACACCCTATCATTTTAGGTCCTCACCATCTTACAACTCTTTGAATTTCATCAGTTCATCATTCAACTTTGCACGGAGGCCCTCAATTAATGTTACGTACTCTTCGCGAAAAATATTGGATTCTGCAAGCTCGAAACCAAGTCCGATCATGTGTTCACAAGTGTGTTAGATGCATTTGTTACCGTCCTCCTCCTTTAACTCAAGAAATGGGTGATTTACCCGCGGATCAAGTACGATCAGTTGAACCGTTTCTCAAATTGGGCGTTGACTATTGCGGTCCGTTCTTAACTCGTGATTCACCGGGTCGAGGGAAGAAAACTCGTAAAGGATGGGTGGCTGTATTTGTTTGCATGGTTACCAGAGCGATCCACCTGAAACTAGTCTCAGACTATTCGACTGAATGCTTTTTAGCAGCGTTTCGCAGATTTACATCCTTGTGTCGAGTCCCGGAAGTAATGATTAGCGATAATGGTACCAATTTTAAGGGTGCTGACCGTGAACTCCGTCAAGCCTTCGAAGAAGTTAAAGCGAACAAAGATCTAGAGTCATTTTTTGCGAAAAAAGGTGTTGAGTGGCGATTCAACCCCCCCGGAGCTCCTCACTTTGTTTAATAGTTTAATGGAGGCAGGTGTGAAGAGTGTCAAGCATCATTTAAAACGAGTTGTAAACGATCAAATTTTGACCTTTGAAGAAATGATCACTCTTCTGTATGAGATTCGTACTTCTGAATTCGATTCGTACTCTGAATTCGAGACCGATCGCTCCAATGTCGGATAGTATCGATGATTTTTCATACCTCACGCCTGGTCATTTTTTGCGCGGTGGCGCATCTTTAACCATTCCTGAACCAGACTTGACAAATGTGAATGAAAACCGATTGACTAGATGGCAAAGAGTGCAGCAAATGCAAAGACAATTTTGGCGCATGTGGCGCAATGATTATATGCTGCAATTGCAGATGAGGCGTAAGTGGACGGCGAAGACTGTAAATCTAGCGGAGGGAGATATTGTGATTTTGCGAAACGAGTTATTGCCTCCTAGCAAATGGGAGCTAGGGCGCGTGGTCAAATGCTTTCCCGGGAAAGACGGATTAATTCGTGTTGTAACCGTGAAAACGGCAAAATCAACTTATAACCGGGCGATAAATAAACTTTGTCTTCTCCCATTGCGCTCAACAACTGAAAAAGAAGCAGATGATTGAGTACTCTAAGTAAAATTTAAGTTAATAAAACTAGTGTTAAGTTAATCTTAGACACACAGAATTTGTATTTGGAATTTTCTAAATGGTTAAAGGGAAAAGAAATAAGGAGTGAAAATATTTTTTAATTAATTGCAAGGTGTAAACATAACAAGTAATTTAATTGTCTTCAACTTAAATGTCTAGTTTTATTAGTCAATGATAAGTCGATTGTAGTACATATTTTAAATTTGAATTTAGCAATGTTTTCTAGTTATGATTAAAAGAAATGTTCTATTAACCTTAGAAATTAATCAGTTAAGTTGGTTTAGTCAATTAATTATAACAATAACGTTGAGTACAAATTCTACTATGATGTGACGGCGGTGTTATTTAGAAATTTAATTCAGTTGTCATTAATTTTGTTTAACCTTATAGGCTGGTTTTGCTATAAATATAGCAAGGCGGGCGGCATGTTTCAGCCGAAACAAGTACGTACATTTATGCACATTATTTTTAAACAAATTTAATTTTTATAAAATGAGGTTTATCAATTAAATACATATTTTTCCGCGTATTCATCTTATAAAAGGATTTATAACCTAACAGAAATTGGAAAATGCACATCTGGCAAACAACTGAGTTGTACTTTCGGGTTTTTATTATCGTGTTTATCTAAAAAAGACATTTTTTAGTTTTCTTTGGTTGAAACATGTCGCGCGGCGATCAAAGTGTTTGTTTAGAAAATTGCGCTCTGTAAAACACTCTGTAGAACGCTCTGCAATTTCTGTAAAACAATTTATAACAGCGCTTGGGAAAATTTCGGTTAAAATATTTATGCTAGGTTCTGAATAGAATTCAAGTGTTGTTTGGACAAGATTTTGAGTAGTTGTAAATCTCTTCGAGTTTTTTAAGATAAAAATAAGCAAATGGTCAACACGTGCGCTGCGCGCATTACGTTTTGAGCGCGCCTAAATAAACAGACGAGTGGACAAAAAAGCTCTGTCTATGACGCACACTGTACCGTTAGAGGAGGTGCATGCGACGGCGGTGACGCCCTTGGCGACGGCGGCGCTATCAATATGCCGTTACTGACGTTACACAAGAGAGGAAAATGGGCTTTTCCGACGTCTCTGATTGGAGACAATTTTGGGACTTGCGCCCCATAAATTGGTATAGTTCTGTGCCCTTCTCCTTTAAGGGCGGAGGAACCACTTACTTAAGCAATGTATCTAACTGAAACTTTAGTCTATGTCAGAGTACGACAACAACCAGTCATCTGAATAAAGTGTAACATAAAGTGTTTAATAAAC
>JAPYZS010000964.1:0-23696 GCA_030522925.1 Trissolcus japonicus
CTTTGGATCAGCTCGACTTCCTCTACAACATACTAAAATTTCAGACCATTTGACTGAGGGCCAATTTCCCTTTGATTTGTGCGGGGTTCTTTGTTTTATATTAAAAATTCCAAAAGTTAAAGTCTTATACTTGAATTTGTAAGAAAATTGTTTCGATGACATTATTTCAACTAAATTCGAAATTTTTTATCAAAATCATAGGGGGTCCGATAAATGTTGTGCGGAGTATGTGGGTAGGGTACATTGGGGTAATTGTGATATCAGGATTGAAAATAGTTGTTAAAAAATTGAGTTTAAAAATGCCATGATGACCCTCAAGTGAAAGACACTCAAAAGTCAACATGGCAATTTTTATCATCTCATTAATTCATTTTATATACTAAATTTTTTAATAACTATTCTTGAACATACATATTTTTCATTACACCATTCACACCATTGATAGAAAAAAGCGTCTTATCCGAGTGACACTCAGCAGAATATTAAAAATAAAATTTTCTAATGTATCTTCGATGTATTTCTGACTTAAATCACCTTATTCATGTTAGTTAACCGTCCGCTAGGGCACTATTACCCCGGTTTACCCTATAAGTCTAAGTAGATGTTACATACGGATTTATACTCAGAGAAAAAATTTAATTCAACCTATTGAATTTTAGTTTAAAGATTATTTTAGTTTAGAAAAATAATCGATGATGTTTTACATGTCGAAATGTGAACTTATCCTATCCTAGTAATATACAATGTATTAATTACGAATTATGTTTGTTTGTTTTTTGTTTGTTTGTTTGCTTTGCTATAACTCGAAAACTAATGAACTAATAAAGTTGACGTACTTAAATACATATAGTACATGTCCGTAATGTCCGTAACATTTGCAGTTATATTAACAAAGTTTCTGATCAGGCCATTTGCAAGGTTCGACATGCTCGCAGGCAATCTAATCTATTAGATGAGGTATGAATGTGTCAAGCTGGGCGAAATATTAGAAGTAACGAAACAATATGGCGACTCTTGCATTTTCCACTGCACGAACATTTTCCACCTGTTGTACATTTAGCTATCTGTCTAGGAAATGGTCAGTGACAATTTGCTAAGTGCTTCATCGACGATTTTGCTGAAACATTACTATCTTCTGAAGTTCCCAACTATTTTACGAGGATTCACGTGGTTCCCAACTTCAAGATCATAAGAACCTACAAAACAAGAAGTCTGTGTTAGCCCTAAGAGGCCAACAGTGGAACAAGTTTCTGCAATCGGACGTATGTATGCAGTTCATCCGAATCAATTCGAGTGTTTTCGCTCAGGATATTTACTGTCGGTTAGGAAAGGTCTTTTGTTGCCCTCCGAACAATCAACGGTAAGAAAAATCAAACCTACAAAGAAGCGTGCAAGGAACATCGATCACTAGAATTTCACTATGAAAGAGGCTGTAGCAGTGCGATTTCTTTTCCAATTGAGAATTTTATTCTCCATCATATTGAACTTCTGCGAGGTTTCCAATCCTCTTACTCTTTGAAATCAATTTAAGGAACCAATCTCTGAAGCTATAGCTCATACTTATGAACAACGTAGTCTGGATTTAATTGGTTGTGATCGTGTTTGTGATAAGGCTTTTATTCTTATTAATAAGGTTTTGTTCCCTTATCAAGTAATTTACGTGTAGATACGATGCAATATTTCTATCACAAATAACACACATTTTTATGAATACCAACTTTCAAGACGTCACGTCGCCAAGTATGGCTTACCTGCTCCTGAAATCGCTGGCCAGATAACAATGACGTTCGTGTGGAACTTAAAATACTCTGAAGAAAATACTCTGCCAAATTTGAAGAATGATCAAAGATCATTTTATGACACAGTGCTGCAAAGTATCAAGTCCAATATCCTAGCCATATTTTTTCTTAACGTCTGCGTTGGTACGGGGGAAACTTTATTATTGAATCTGTTGCTATTTTCTGTAAGGAGTCACCATTATGTAGCTAAAGCTTTGGCCTCCTCAGATATTGCACAATATAAAACATTTAAGATTCATCGTTACTCACAGGAGGACGTCTTGCTCACAGTGTTTCAAAGTTACCCGTACACGTTCCGTCGCATACGCTCACATGAAAATTAGGCGCTCCTGTCATTCTTTTGCATATTTTGAAAACATCGCTACCCTGCCGTGATTGAAGCTTATCAAGAAAGAAAAGTCATGATTCCACATACTACTTTTGATCCTACTGATTCGCCATAGGAATTATAGCGAAGACAATTTCCCGTAAAGTTAGCATTTGTTATAACGATCAATAAATCTCAGAGTCAAAATTAGCGCGTTGCCGGCGTTAATTCCGGAAAACCATGTTTTTCAGATCATCAGAACCTTATTGTATACGCTCCTGACGGCGAAACTGAAATTACTGTATATAGAAACGCATTATTAATCAATGAATAAAGAAGGTCTAGCAGTAAAAGGATTACTTTTTTCAATAATGGTGTGAGGCCATTATAGTATGAGTTTTTCCTCGAGCTCAGCACAATGAATGAGTACATCTTGATTACTTTAAATTTATTATTAAATCTTTTTCAAACAGTAAGGATACATAAAATACTGCAGCGACGGTGATTGTATCATTTTTAGACCTTAAATGATGATGTATATGGCCCATAAATGAATCCAATTATGAGACATAAATGGTTACGTAAATGGAACATATATAGTGCATTAATGACTATGTATAGAACATTTATGATCCATATATGCTGTCATTTATGTTACCATTTATATGTCACAAATGTTCCATATAAGGCGTTCTTCGTGAAATTTTCATCGGGAAAATGAGAAGAGCTGAAATAATTGTTTTGGATACTATATCGAAAATAAAAAGACACGTAGTTTTTATTTTTTTTTTAATTTTATTGAAAAATTCTGATTCATCAATTTTTGAAAATTTTTACTTTTCACTGACTGCTTTTTAAAAATTTGGAACATAAAATGATTCATCGTAGCAAAAAAGTTTTATGCATGGAATTGGTTTTTTTCTTCATGAACTTTGCAGATATTTCATTGAAAATTTTTTGAATCTAAAAATTAGATTTCAGATTACGCTCATTTAATTTTTGATTTTTTGCTCATGAGATTTTGCTCATAACGCTAAATCTGAGCGTTATAGACAGCATGAGAATCTCATCAGATTTCCTACTCAAGAATCTTATGGATTTGACTTGGAATTCTGATTTCAGATTTCCAAGACAAAACCAGGCTTGAATCTTATTTTTTGGCGTGGAAGATTCTGACGAAGTTTTATTAGGGTATCCAGATTAAAATGAGAAAAAACCTCTATTTATCGCTAAATTTGGAGTTATTTTTTCATGTGAATTTTCACTCACGGTTGATAAATGCCCAGATAAAGTTCAAATTTACTAAGAAATAAGTTTACGTCTACCACTGTAGAAAGTGAAATATTCTCACTTATTCAAATTTAGAGACAATAAAGTTAGAAATTAAAATTAATTGGAAGGAAGAATAAGATGTTGGCTTTTTTCACGATCCAATGGGCTTTCAATATTCCTAGCATGCATAGAAAATGTTTTGACTTTAACGAACGTACGTCAAGTTCGTTCGAACGTTTGCCAATTTTTTTTATAATGTTTACTTGAATACGATGAAAAACGTTCCCTACTTGGTTTTGTTATGCATCAAGGATCACCTTGGTTTTTTATGCTCATTCACTCGGAAAATAGACGGCATTCTAGTAGAGATTTCGAATATTACGAAGCTCCGATCAGTTCACCAGAATGAACTCATCGTTTCATGAGTCCGTTTGTGAATATTCATTAAAATGCAAAATTCATCTGGCTAAGCCATTTTTTCGTATTATTTTTAATGATTTTATCGTACGACTCGTTTTTCTGCAAATTCAACTTTGAGTCTGATTACCAAACATTTTCACTGTTTATAATGATATTTGAAAAATATTTTCTTAATTGAATGAAGTATTTTCATTGTAATAAAATTGTGTTTTTTCAGTGAAAATAAATTTAAATTTAACATTAACCCATTTCTTGCCAAACCTTGAAGGAGTTCATTTTCTCGTAAAATTTTTGTGGATTTGTGTTATAAATGTTTGAATTAAGAAAATTTTGCAATAAAAATTTTTTCCGTTTTTTTGCAATAACAATTACAATTGTTCATAAAAATTGATTTTTTTAATGTGAAATATGAACTTCGTGATGGGCTTCACCCGTTGGTACACTTGGACACATTGTTTATAAAACTGTATTTTATTATCATCAAAAAAACCATTTTCGAAAATGATGCATGAATGCATCAATGGCAAGAAATGGGTTAATGTTTAAATTTAGTGGACTGTGAACTAAGGTATGCTAAGGACCTTAGTTTCACCTGCTCGATAATCAGGAGTGATATTGAAGCTAGTCGCTCTGTGCGACTTACGGACTTACGATCACTACGCTGGTGCGTAGTGATCATGCAGCTCATTCAAACGAACTGACTCATGTCGGTAGCGCAAGCTTGTCCGCTAGGTGTAGCATGACAGGATTCACAGCGGCGTTGCACGTGAGCTTTTAAGTTGGCGCCCTACTCAGGAAGCGTCTTATGTTTGAATCTTATAAAACCTAATAAACAAACGCTAAATTCTAAATTATTCGAATAAAACTAGATTTCCCAGAATTTATATTTATTTCTTATTAAATTCACATAAGTTATTGCCAATTTATGAATTATTTTTAAATGAGATATATGTAAAATATATACGAATATATTTTAGGTATGTAAAATATACATGATAAATATATTTTTGTCCGTGCGGGAAATATCATTGTTCATATATTGTTTCACAATACCATTAAAAAACGTTTCAAAATATTTATGAAAATCGCCTCATTTGAACAATTTAATTTTAAGAAAATATCATTTTTTTTAATTAACATGAACAGCTTCTTGTTCCCGATTGTCACCAAGAAGTTTATCATTCCAAAATATCATTAATTCTTTCGCTACGACGGACAAGATATCTCGTGCAACCAATCTGCCGCTCTATACCTGGCGACAAGATATTACGCCGGACCAAAACTACACTGTAAACTCAAATTTAATTAAATTAATTGTATAAAAATGAATTTTTTCACCAGTGCTTGTTAATTAAGGCAATTTCATCCAAGACATATTATATGGAATACATATACAGGGTGAGTTTTATTTTCCCGAGACGGTCGGATATCATGGAAAGTTTATGTAAAATCAAAGAAACAAGAAAACACGTGTTTTATATTTTTGAAAATCTATTCAACGATACCAAACTTGACCTCCTACTTCCACCCCCTGGGGGTGGGGTGAAGGGCAACGTTGAAAAGTTAAATGGAGATCCCTATTTTTTATTGCAGATTTAGATTTCTTGGATCAAAACAAGTAACTTTTACTCTGAGCATTTTTTCGAAATCATGAAAGTCGCTGTAATCGATCAATTTGTTCTTTCGTCATTCTGGGTTGACCGTTCAGATAGGGTGCAGTATCTCATAAAACGTTCATCAAATTTGAAAAAAAAAATTATATGGTAGATAATGATTGGTGCGCGAGTATCAGCAATCATTCACCACGGATGTTCGGACAAGACTGCACGCTCATGAAGTGCATATTGCCGGCTCAAGTTGACCGTGAACGATTCATGACAGTTATGGAGCCGATACTAATCTTCCAGCATAGTGACAAATGACATACAACGACTTATTAGAGTACACAATCCCATGCGATTCACGTTAAAGTCTCGCGTACCTCTATATCCTTATAATGGAATGTGGCTCGCCCATAAAATTTATCGAGCGTTACGAAAGATGATATTGTACTCGCTGCAGAGTGTTCGTCCGTGTCTCTCCTATTTATGCTAAATTTTATGTCTTTAAAAATATTTATGCTATTTATGCTAAATTTTAACAGCTTTATTAAATAAGCTGTTTAATTGTGGTTTTGTGTTTCTTCGATGTTAATGAATGCAATGAATACAAATGTACTGCTGAAAAATATATTAATAAATAATACTCTAATATATTATACTAAGAATATAATATTAATGAAACTAACTCAGAGACCAATTAGCAATCAAATGTAGATGACTTTACTAGTAATTGCATTATAAAAATAAAATTGTAAAAAAAAAGAATTAAAAAAATATTATTCTTAATTACAGATTAAATGTCCAATAAAAATTAAATTCTTACTGGCTTGATAATTCCAAGAAAAAATCTTTTAAATAGAAACATCATTCAGTTACGGAATTCTCGACGCATTTTGAATCCCTGGTGGGTACTTAATAACAACGACATGCATTGAGCAGTAAATAGAATTAGAATATTTAATATTGAACGAATTTCTGTACATAAATCATGCTATGGGTTATCTGAAACAGGTTTCCGGACATCAACTGACAGGGTTGTGATTCGTCGTAGACGCTATTTAATAATTAAAAAATCGATAATGTTTAGAGAAATAAAACCAATAACATTTTTCATTTGTTAAATTATGTTAACATTATACAAAGCGTAGAAATTGGATGACCAAAATATCTACGCTAATTGGCCAAGTCACTTAGAATTTACATGTGGGACACAATGCTAAAATTAAATTTCCAATTTATTGTTACATTTAAACGAAAATATTGTACTGTAAGTGCATTCTCGAATCATTTTCATTTTATTCACAATTAATGAACTTCCATGCTTGCGAAGGAAGTGGTAGAAGTACTTTCAGCAAGAATTGACTTTCCCGAGAGAAATAATTAAATTTCAAGTTGTCTGCACGCGTGTTGTAAACATAATGTTGAGTTAGCAATTTGTAAAGTGTATCGTGCAGTTTGATACAATGACTTTTTTAACTTCACGATCGGAATATATGATTACACGAATGGAAGTTAAAAATGTTCTAGAATTTCTTTAATGAGTCATTTTTCCATACGGAAAACAGCTGATGTAATTCAGAATTATCGTCTACTTAGGGATTCAACAAAAATTTTTTTAGTCTCACGGCACACTCTTGTGAGCAATTTCATCGAGCTTAGCAACCCAGAGTTAGTCGAGGAATCATTGCTTCCTGAATAATAAGGTTTGTGAAACTTTCATTCATTAAGGTAAAATGAATAGTAATTTAACTTATGTTTCCGAAAGGTTTACAATGTTTACGGTAAGACATGCAGTTTCGTAAAATATTCAGATGTTTTTGGAATTGTTAATACCAAATCAAATCAACCGAATATGTCTACAGCCAATTTTTTTACAGCGTCTACAGAATAATTTACTATCTCTTAGCTGAGATATTTGATCATTTCAACACACATTTTTATTATTACGCATCAGTTCATCATCTCATCACTGTTTATTTCATTAAACATTCTTTTTATCACATTTTCATATGAGTTCCGATAATTTTGGAATGACTTAATATGATAATTTTTTTTTCTATAATGAGGGCCCCCTCCAACCCCCCACAAAAAACCAAAACTATCAAAGAATTTGGTTTATTATAAACACCAAATAAACAATTAAGACATGTAATACATATAATATATTTCACGAATTGTTGAATTTTCTTGAGCCCTTCGATAGCTACCTTAAGTGGTTGCAAAATTATTCTAAGTAATTTTGCACTTTTAGCAAATACTCGAGTGAACTGTATTTACTTGATGTGGATTGACAAGATGAAATAAGGGTTGAAAACCACAACGCACATAATATTTAATATAAACATTTTTGATACTGCGGTGGTAGCGCACCGAATTGCTGAGCGCGTCGTCAATTGCGCTCCAACAGAGGACGTATTGCCCGCCGTCGGTAAATGACAGGTGCCAATTTTCAACAATATATATATTAATTCTTTTTCCATAATGGAGGGAGGACACGCCTCTCCCAAACCCCCCATAAAAATAACAAAAATAGCAAAGGATTTGTTAACGAGATTTGTCATTAACGAGATAAAACTTTTTTATTTCCAGTAATTAAGTAATCTCAGCCCAAACTTTGTGGTGTAGCAACCCGATCTGAAGAGAATATTTAATCATTGATAATATTAATTTCTGATTCTGTCTTGCCTGCAAGCAAAACTGTCCATGGACAGTCAAATTTATTATAATGATTCTCTTTTGTGTTCTAAAATCTTAATTACAATTTCTCCTGTACTTCCTTTTTAACTAATCAAGTTTGAAATCTTTATCTTCATTTCAAAAAAAATATTCCCACCAATCAATGTTACCAAAGTTCAAAATTGTACTGATTTAGAGCCAACTTCTTAATTTCAATCTATTTGTTGCTCAAGAATCACTTTGAATTTAAAATTTAGTTTTATCAGTTATCTTTACGCAAAATTTATATAGATTTCATATACTCTCGCAATGAACTTGGAATTAACTAATTCACTTATGTGAACTCAAAAGCCTCAAAATATGCCAATAGACCAATGTAGACTTTCGCGATCCTTAACTAATAAGACTCTAACTCTGTTAATATTACCAGCCCAACTAGACCAAACCATGAGTTATCCATTCTCTATTTCATTCATCAAACGATCTTAAATTTTAATTATCTTGTAACTTTTATACGACTAGGTAATTAACAAATCAAATTCCATTTCCTCAACTTCAACTTAAACAAATCCATCTCTCATTTGTTAATTAAATGTTTTATTTTGTTCGATCTCAATTCAAAATGGATCAATCTTTCTTTTGTTAATTAAGTATTAGGGTGGTCCAAAAAAATGGAAAAAATTTCAGAAAAAAGATTGCACTCCCTAAAATGAAAGTACCTATAGAAAAATAATTTTTGCCACAAGAAAGACGAAAAAAAATTGATTTCACCCCTGCCCCATGGCATTTGAAAATTAAATGGAGTTTAACATGGCATTCTATGTTTGCAAGCGTCGCAAATTTATAAAAAAAATTATCAATAATTAACTGACAGCGTAGTATAAGTAATATAACAAATTAGTATTCGTGAAATAACATGAAAAAAAATATATAAAAATGTTTTTGTTGTTCATGAATTTTTTTTATTCCAATTATCTTTTTTTGACAGCATTTTTAACAGCTGTCACTTGTCTACAAATTTTTTTAATGTGAAATTCGTGTTCTCCAACTCCAAAAACCCCTATATACCTCATCTATAGAATTTTATAATGTAACATAACAGAACAGCGATATAAATTTGCGACTCTAGCAGACATGTTAAACTCCATTTAATTTCAAATGCCGTAGGGCACTGGTTAAATCAATTTATTTTCGTTTTTATTGTGGCAAAAATTATTTTTCTATAATCCCGGGATACACTTTCAGACATCGAGATACTGAAAAACAAAATCATTGAGACTAGCGAAACGATCAAGGAGGACCTGGGACAACACGGCGCCATGTACGCGAACCACCGGAAGTATGGACCCAAACAAGGGAAATCGAAGACTCCCGCCGGCGAGAAATGCAAAACCCAGGATGAGGGGAAATCACGCCCAAAGTACAAGTGCGGCTACTGCAAGAAACTCGGTCACAAGGCAGCGGACTGCTACAACATCGTGAAGGAGGAAGCTTGGCTCGTGAGAGAGATCGGGGATCAGCCATGCAACTTCGCAAACATGGTGCAGGACTCCTCGGGATGATGCCTCGACTCCGGCTGCACATCTCACATGTGCAACGACAAGAACGCTTTCGTCAACCTGGTCGAAGTTACAAGCGGTCTGAAACTCGCAGACGGAACCAGCACCCAGGTCACAGCAAGAGGCGACGTAAACATTGCTGTATCGACCGGCCACAAAAGTAAGGTCATCAAGTTGGAGAACACCTTACTCGTACCCAAGCTCAAGAGCAACCTGATCTCTATCTCCAAGATTGTCAATACCGGACACGAAGTTGTGTTCTGCAAAAACCAGGACGTCGTGAGAGACCAACACGGGGAAATCGAGCTGACAGCAAAACGTGATGGCGACTTGTACTACCTGAGCACACCACACGCCCACGCACTTACGACCACCGAACGTTCAGACATCGACATCTGGCCCGAGAGACTCGGGCATCTGCTCGAGAAGGATCTTATCGCCATAAGCAAAAACGACTCTGCCACTGGCCTGGAAATAAAAACAACAAAACTTACTCCCTGTGAAGTTTGTACTGTTGCTAAATTGTCGTCTTCCCCTTTTCAGATCCGCCGACAAAGGTCCCCTGAAATCCTGGACCTGGTGCACTCCGACGTCTGCGGTCCCATGCGCACTGAGTCCTTGAGCGGTGCACGCTATTTCGTCACATTTATCGACGACTGTAGCAGATGGGGTGAGGTGTACTTCATGCGACACAAAGAAGAGGTCCTGGAGAAGTTTAAGCAGTACAAGGCGATGGTGGAAAACCAGACGAATCACAAGATTCGAGCGCTACAGTCCGACAATGGGAAGGAGTATAACAACTCGGCGTTCGATAAGTTGTTCACCGATGCTAGAATACAGAGACGTCTTACCGTGCCACATACCCATACCCAGCATACCCAGCAGAACGGTGTCGCCGAACGTCGCAATCGCACACTCGTCGATGCATTCTATGAAACGGTTTTTTCCATAATTAGATCGCAATGTGTAAATAAATCTTTAAATTAATCTTTTGTCATTGAAACGATGCATTTGAATTCATCATCAGACAAGTTGTTTACATCAATTCGTTGAGGTCACTTTGCACATGACAGTCCTCCCACACGGACGAAAATATATTAAAAAATATATCTCACGTATATTTTATTTATTTAAAATATATTCGTATATCTTTACATATATCTCAGTTATAAATTATTTATAAAGCTAGCAATAACTTATATAAATTTAATATAAAAGTAATAAATTGTATCAAAAAAATTATTATATTTATATAATAAATATAAAATTGACATATATTCGTATATATATTTTCTTCTCTGTGGGTTAGTTCTTCAAGAAATGACGTGAGTTGAGTACATTTCATGTTATAAGGTGTGTAAATGAATCTTTACTCTGCTAAAAGAATCTTAAGTATATGACCTTTAACATATAAATGATGCTTGCATGATCTAACATCTTCTGATATGTAAATGTTTCTTTCAAGGGAATACTCTTATGAAAAATGATGAAAAATTGAACTTTTTTCCAAAAACGTTTTATTGCAGATTTTGATAGCTTAAAGTCTCCTCTTTTAAATAATGTAATAAAAAATTTAATTATCGAAAATAACAAATGTCAAAAAAACCGACTTTTAATCGTTCTGTTGTATTGATGTACAATAAAACTTTAAATTGATTTTTCTCTGAAACTTTTTTCGCTAATTTTTTGAACTTGGAAGGAGTTCCGGTACCGCAATTCTCAACCGATTTTAATGTTTTTTTTAAGTGCTCAGAATTTTCAAACGAAGAAAATTGTCAGACAGAATGTTGAATAAACAATTTCTTCAAAAGATATTCACAAAAATTTTCAAAAAATTCTGAAATTCAGCTTCTTTTTCAAGGTCGCCGTCCAAAAGCAAGTGTAACTTTGTAAAACCAAATAAAATCAAAATTTCGTCTGACAATTTTTCTTTATGAAATTCTGCGTGTTTAAAAATAAGAAAAACGATGCAAAGGGGGCGGGGGTACCGGAACTATTTTGAAAACTAGCCATATTTCAAATATTATTGTTTGAAAAAAGATTGTTAATACTTATTTTTTTAGTTTTTAATCGTCGTTGCACAATCTACACCTAAAAAGATACTTTCGTACCAAAAATCATTCAATTTCATTGAGAATTACGGAATTTAGCCATTTCATAGTATTGGGAATATGACTCAGTTGAGACCCTTGATGCGTGGGAGTAGAGGGGATGTAGTTGGGATGAATAGGACCCATGGTTCCCAATAGTTAGTCTTAAGCGAGCAAGCATAGAAGAACCATGACGAAGTTAATAAAAGAGAGTTTCTTATTTATAAATAAGTGTTTCAATTATTTAAACCCATAACCATTTTGCTAAAAGGTTATGGGCCCAGACAGCGCGCTCCACTATGCAAATTATCAGTTTTAAATTAATTAATTAATCTGGTGAAGAATCAGGTAAGAAATTATATTCATATACGATATCAGAAGACAACGAGAGATGTGCATGAACGGATTAAAATAGCAATTCAGTAAATGAAGATTAATAAATAATTAAAGCATGTAAATAAATTATATTGATTGTATATATTAACAAGGAATCATGGTATATGGTGACAAAGAATTTTTCGTGTTCGACAAGGGAAAATGAAAGTTGACCTTTTAGACAAAGGGGCCTATGTGTTCACGAGGCACTCGCCGGTCGGATTACAGGGTGCATGTGGCAAGGCTAAGATGACGCATGATTGCTTTGGGACTATTGGCCTACAGGAACGAATGTGTTTACGATAAAGATTTCTAATGTTCAAATTACAATTTCAGCAGAAAAATGTCGTCTGTTTTAAAATCAACGATTCACATGGTGATTTAAAGATATAAACGAGCCTTACAGATCGAAGGACAAACTGACGAAGTTGTGATTCGTATGGACGATGATTCTTGTTGGCTAAAATTCACAGATGACAAAGAAATATTATTAAGTATGTGTAAAGTATAATTATAGAAATATTCATTTTTATAACAATTTACCGTCGTTAAATAAATGCTGAGCTTTTTGAATAAATGACTAGTTGAAAAGGAAAGCGCTTACGATGTAACGATGATTAACGAAGTACAATATATAACGAAGTAACGACGATGTAACGAGGAATTGAAGTTTAACGATGTTTATTGAATATAAATAAATCTTTTAACTAGATATTTTTAACCAATTTCTGGGTTGTTTAGTTTAAAATAAATTGTGTTCATTTATTAAAAACATAAACAACTAAGAGTTATTTCAGAAATATGTAATTGTAATACATATGAACGAATAACTCTGTTTCGAACTATTGTAGTTTGTGTTCAACGAAAATAGTTCAGAAGCAAATGCTCGAACTCTACAAATATCAATTAAATAACTATAATTGATCAGAATTATCAAAACATTTGAACTGCAGGTCGGAACGCACTGAACGAAGAATTTGACCTGATGAAAGCAGAATAAGAGAGTATCAAGAAAACCCAGAGAATCGGCGACGGTGACAGTGAAACGAACGAAATGGCTAAGGTACAAAGTGAAACTAAAGACCAGAATGTACCTTCAAATACGATGGCAGGTACAGGAACTAGAAAGATGGTTAATGATCAAAGATCAAATGAAAATGAGCCAGGTAAAGTAACTCTGAATACTTATAATCAACAACGAAGTTAATATTATCTAAATAAATAAATAAATTAAAATAACGAAGTAAATTGTTTCTCCCTCGTGAAATGGAAATTGATTATAATTGAACGATTTTAACGAAGTTGGCATATTCACAGGGACAAGCAACAATGTGAATCTTAACGAAGTTTGTAAACAGCGAAATACTGATCGAGGACGTACTTCATTGGAAAACGAGAAATTGAAGATCGTTGAGATGATGATGGAAAAAACACTGGCTATGCAGAGGCAAATGCAGGAGCAACTGAAGAAACAGATGAGACTAAATAAAGAGCAGCAAGAATTTTCACGTGCTAATGTTCCGAGGAATGAGTCTGACACCAGATATGTATTTGTTCACCCTCAAACGGACGGGTCAACAAATCAAAAAACGGTCGAGTATTTCCAGGTCTGTTGCTCAAGATACTAATCAAAACTCCAAAACTCAGCCTCTTGGAACTGCTGTACTAAATTCATCAACTAGTATCACGGGAGACAAAAATGAGATAGAAAAACTTCTTTCGGAAGCGATTAATATTGAACTCGTATCAAAAGATATTAATATAAAGCGCGATTACAAATTAACAAAAACGACCAGATTCGAAAACTTTAATGAATTCTTTTCTTCTGAACTAAGAACAATCGATCTTTTATACATAATTGACAAAACTATTCCTGAACCGAAAAACTTGACTAAAGAAAAAAAAGAAAAACACCTTAACAAAGTCCGCGACATTCTCATCAATAGAGTAGATGAAGTTTACCAAAGTAAAATTTTGCAAATCAGGTGTCCAGTTGAAATTTTGACAACACTTAAAACTATCAAAAATTGCGAAACAAATTTATTTTCACAAACGATCCGCAGACAACTCCATACTCTTCAATATGAACCAACGAAAGAAACCGCGATGCAGTTTTTAGATAGATTCGATGAAAAAATCAGGAACTTTGAAAATTTACCTGGAGAGGGACCGATGAGAGAAGTTGAAAAGAGCAATGCACTTTATGGGGCGGTTAAAAATCAGGTACCGATGATTAAAAACGCAGATTGTATGAAACGCAGTGATACAGGAAAAGGTTTGGCCTTTGACAAGCTCAGAAATATGTTAATTCAAGACGAAACAGATCGTACGGAAGAAATGTTAAGAAATTCAAATTCAGGACTTCGGAAATGTTATGAGTGTCTTGAATTAACAAATCACAATGCTGCTGAGTGTCCTCAAAGATTGGCTAAACAAACAGCAGTTCTCAGAGGTAGAGGTGGTCGAGGCAGAGGTAGATTTGTGAATGAAATTTTCAATTCACGAAGTGTTAAGAATTTCAAACCAAAAAGAGGACGATATAATAAATTCAGATATAATAATCAAGGAAACAGACAGGGAAATCAAGATCAAATGAAACAATTCAAAAGGTTCGAAAAAAAAATTCAAAGCATTCAAAATAACAATTATAATGACAAAAATGGTTGTAGACAACAGAGAGCTAATCGTACTGGTGTCAACTCAGTTCCAAATGTGAATTTTCCCGCAGATGAACAAAATTCGCAGAATGAAGTTCAAGGTATGTTAGATAGTCTTATCTATGTTTTCCTCAAAAACGATTCAAATCAAGCTTCTTTGCTGGTTAGTGACTCTCATTCATGAAGACAACTCGTAAATTCAGATTTTATCACGGAAAATAATCCAGCAGAAGTAAGCCTTATTCTTTTTAAAAGAAACGAAAAACTTAAGTTAAATGAAATTTCTAACTCTACTGCAAACTCTGAGCAGAAATTGTATTTGACATTTATAGTTGATTCAGGCGCGACGGAACATTTGACAAATTCGGAGAAAATATTTGCTACCTTCAATGATGAAGGTTTTGATATAATCAAGTGTGCTAACAAGGACAATAGTGTCAATTTAATTACAGAAGGGAAAGGAACAGTTAACTTAATTTCTGAGTTGAATGAAAATTCTTTTCAATTGGAAAATGTCATATATTCAAAGTCATTGTCTGAAAATTTACTTTCATTGAGACACTTTGCTGAAGCAGGTTATACTATTTATTTAGACAATAAAGTGGTAGATATTTTTGATCCAAAATCAAATGAAATTGTAGCTTCAGGAGTTTATGAAAAACCATATTGGCTGATAAAATTTCTGGTTGATCAAAGAGAAGAAAATGATAACATGTATTTTAATCAACAAAGAGCAACTTTTAATGCTGAAGTAATTGATAAAACTATTCAAGTTGAAGAGCAAATGAATTAACAAACAAAAACGCAAACAATAACAAACGAAGAAGTAACCGAACAAGAAAAAGCCCAAGAGTCAACGGAAAAAAAATAAACGAAGGAGGTTTAGAGAAAACAATGACAAAAGATGGAGTTAAGACTGACTTACAGACTGAGTTGTGTAACGAGAAAAACAAATTAAATCTGAAAATTGATGTACCGAGAAACCGTGAAAATCTTTTGATTTCAAAATTTGACATGACAATAACGGACAGAAAAATTACTAACTTAGATGACTTGCCGACTGTTGATATTTTGGAAAATGAATCACCTTTTGACAAAACTTACAATGAGTTCATAAAATCGAATAAAGCCATGCTATGGCACGTTAGAATGAGACATGCTTCGTTGAATTATTTGCGAAAATTACAGGCTCTTTGGAAAAATAATAAAGACTTGCAAAACGTTACATTCGATGATAGTATTTTGGATTGCGAAATTTGCGCAATTGCAAAGTTGCGAAAGTTACCATTTAAGAATGATAGAAACCGAGCCACAAGATCTTTGCAAATAATTCATTCAGATGTCATGGGTAAAATTGAACCAGCAACTCATCCAACGGGTCATCAGTATATTTCTGTTTTTGTTGATGATTTTTCGCGTTTAGCGTTAGCTTATCCGATGGAAACAAAAGATGAAACGGGGCATTGTCTTGAAAAATTTATTGTAAGTTCGAGAAACTTGCTTGGCAAAAATGAAAAAGTATGTTACCTGAGATCTGATCAGGGTACACCGAATACACCGGTGGATATACGAAGGAAATTATGTCAAAAGAGAGCATTGAACATTCGCTTGCTTGTCCGGATACACCACAACATAATGGTGTCGCTGAACGTTTTAATCAGACAATTCAGAAGAAAATTAGATCATTCATTTTTTATTCTAAATTACCCCAAAATATGTGGGATCTTGCTTTGAATGCTTCTGTTTATATTTATAATAGAACACCACATAAATCAATAAATTACGAAACGCCTTTAAGTAAATTCAACCCGGATTTTCATTTTGATATAAATCAGATTAAACGGTTCGGCTGTTTAGCATATTGGACTGTGACTAGAAAACCTGAGTCAAAATTTTCAGCCAGAACAATTAGAGGAGTTCTGGTTGGTTACTCTCCGTCGGGTTATCTGTTTTTGAATCCTGAAAGTGGAAAGTTTTTCGAGTCACGTAATGTTAGATTTAATGAGAAACTTGTTTTTGGTGACAGATACAACAATGATTCAATCAAGTTTTGGTCACTACCATCTGAAGATATAAATCAAGATGATTTACTTATTAAATTAGATGAAACAAGTGAAATTCCGAAGGATTTAAAAACGGAGGGAGAAGTAAAACGAAAAAGAGGTAGACCAAAGAAAACTGAGTCAGAGGGAGATTTAACGAAGAAAAGAAAAGAAGAAAAGATACATCATTATAATACTCGAGGAAAGATAATCGATGTAAGTTTCGCAAAGTTTACAAGTTTAGCAACTGATGAGTTTGAATTTCCATCAATTGAAGATGAGTTTGATGAAAATTTAGACCAAAATAAAGATATCTTATCATATAGCTTTCTTGCAAAGTTAAACGAGGCTAGAAGCTGTTAATGAGGAACTTAAATCCATGAAAAAGAATCAAGTTTGGGCCTTAATTGATCGACCAGTAAATAACGAAGAAACAAAAGCAAATATAATTGATTCAAGATGGATCTTTAAAAGAAAGTATGACCTGAATAAACAAAAATGGTAAGCTATGCTGGTAATACGAGGTTTTAAGGATACAAACTGTTATGATTTGAAGGAAACCTATGCACCTGTTTCCAGATTGACTTTAGTAAGAACAGTGCTGTCCTTAATTAATTATTATGATCTTGATATAAGTCAACTAGACGTGAAAACAGCCTTCTTGAATGGTACAATTGAAGACGATGTTTTCATGGAGATTCCTGATGGTATTGATGTAAGTGACGAAATAAGGAAAACAAAAGTTTGCAAATTACAAAAGGCAATGTATGGATTGTGTGTTAGTCCTAAACGATGAAACGAGAAATTTGCTGAAGTAGCAAGTTCAGTAGGACTAATGAACGATGATAGTGAACCATGTATGTTTACGATGAAGTCAGAATGTTCCGTGGTTATCCTTCTTTTATATGTTGATGATATGCTTGTACTATGACTGACGATATGCTAGTAATGATAAAATTAAATTAACTGAAATCAAAGAAAAGCTAATGAGTTCTTTTGAAATGACTGACCTAGGAGAACCACAGAATTTTCTAGGCATGAATATCACTCGCAATAAAACAACCAAAATACTACAAATAACTCAGACTAAATTTATAAATAATATTATCGAAAAATTTGGATTTAATGACTATTATCCTCAGACTACACCGATGGTCACACGAGAAGTTTCTAATAAAGAACGAAGAGAAAGAGAAGAATCCGAAACTGTCCTAACGGAAATGATACTGAAACGATATTTCCTTACAGAGAAGCTGTTGGTATTCTTTTGTATTTAGCAGGTGCAACAAGGCCAGATATTGCTTATACTGTGAATGTATTAAGTAGACATCAGTAAAATCCAACGATTGCAGAATGGAATATGGTTAAACGAGTTTTTAGATATTTAAAAGACACTTCAGACATGGGTTTAATTTATAACAGTAAACGAGATAATTTGTTAGCATCTACAGATGCAAGTTTTGCAGATTGTAAGGATTCCGTTTCCACATGTGGACATGTGGTAAGTTTGTTTGGAGACACAATAGCTTGGAGAACCTTCAAACAAAAATTCGTGGCACTGTCGACATGTGAGGCTGAATATGTTGCGATGAGTTATGTATGTCAAGAATTGGTATCACTAAATGATTCGATTTTGAGAATCACAAATAAAAGTTTTCTACCTGCTGTATTACGATGTGATAATAGTGCAGCAATAGCATGCGCGAAAACAAGTGGTGGAAAACGTCTTAGACACATCACCACCGTATGTGAGAAGTATGTTGCAGAATGTGTAAAATACAAAAGAGTTGTCTTAGAATGGGTATCGACTAAGGAGCAATTAGCAGATATAATGACTAAACCGTTAAGTTTTGAAGTTCATATTAAATTGAGAAACCCAGTATTAAATTATAATTAAAGATTAAGTTTAAGATTAGATTTAAGTATCTAATTATATATATGATAGCTTCCAGGACTGGGTATAACTACTAATAGTACAAGACAAGATGTGAGATAACGTATCAATAATATCCAAAGATGTTCCAAAGTTGGCAGAATTACTTGAAATATTTCAACGTTGTCAAAGCAGACTTAGAACTACATTTAAGTTTATTAAATGTATTTTTATACGATAATATGTTCATATTTTATATCAGTTTATAACTCATATTTTGTGTTTTCTTCTTTATATTTTATATAAATAGTTTGGTATGTTGTATGTATACAAAAGCAAAAATAATAGATGTATTAAGTTATGAAGCTTATGTATAAGTTTAAGTTAAACGGGTTCAACTTCGGGAGGAAGTATTGAAAATATGACTCAGTTGAGACCCTTGATGCGTTGGAGTAGAAGGGATGTAGTAGGGATGAATAGGACCCATGGTTCCCAATAGTTAGTCTTAAGCGAGCAAGCATAGAAGAACCATAACGAAGTTAATAAAAGAGAGTTTCTTAATACAAATAAGTGTTTCAATTATTAAAACCCATAACCATTTTGCTGAAACATAGGAAGGTTCTTCATTTAATAAATAAATTATCAATGCAATATACGTAGAATATATACGAATATACTTTAAGTATATAAAATATAGGTCAAATATATTTTGAACTATATTTTTGTCTATGTGGGAATGATATCATTTCTTTTTTTAAAAAAGGTTTTATGTGTTATATATCACTCGGCTTAGAAGGTGACTTTTTTCTGGCATTACGTGATTGAATATTATAATCTTTTTTTGATCTTTATCATAAAAAATATTAGATGTCCAAATTTGAACTGTTTTGGATCAGCCAAAACATAGTTATATCAATTTCAATTTTTTAGATTTGAAATTTTCATAACATTAAAAAATTCAAATAGAGATTGTAACGGAACCGCGGAGCGCTGAGGATCGATAATCGTATCGATCCAGCGATCGATGTCGCGCGGGCCAATCAAAGGCGTACGTGACCTTCGGGCGCCTTTGAAAAACTGTCAACTGACAGTGCCGTTAATGCCAACGACCCGATAACCTGCCCTTTTGCGCGCGCCCCGTACAGCCCTAGATTTCGCCCTTTTTACCGCCCCCAAGTGCCCTCAGTTTTGCCCCTCACCCTCGCGAGTGCCGCTGTCGAGCACCGCGACTAAAGTGAGCAGCCCCGAGGACTTGTCGACGGAGACGAGCCCCGCAGACAAGAAGCGAGAGCGAGCGAGCCGCGCTATCCACTGCCATTCGAAGCAGCGCCTTTTTGTTGTTTTATTTTGCTCCGAATCGGTGAGTTGTTATATTTCTCGTGCCGTCTGTCCATCCGTGTCATCCGCGCTCGCCGGCCAAACCCGAACCCGGCCCGGCAAACTTTAGCTCACAAAAACCGCAAAGCCCGCGATCTTATTCCCCGCGCGATATCATCCATGGTGACCAACCACCACCACGTGACAAGATAACTATTTTTTGGCTGATCTGAAGAAGTACAAATTTCGACAGCTAATTCGTTTTATGATAACGATCAATAGACAATCATTATATTGAGTCAGGTAAAGCCAGAAAAAAAGTTACCTTCGAAGTCACATGACATTTTAAATTTATTTTTCATTTCCCTTTCCTTTGCAAATTGCCCAATTAAAAAGTTGCACCTTTGTGTACTTTTCTTTTCCCTTACTCTTAGAGATTGACCAATCAGAAAATTTGGAAATTCTAAATTTGCATGAAAAAAATGTTTTATGTTGTTCGTAGATATTTGTAAATATCTTATATACATCTTAATTATAAATTATTTATGAAGCGACAATAAGTTATATTAATTTAATATAAAATCAATTAAAAATTATTGAAAAAACATACATTCTACATGTATTTTGTCCCTGTGGATACAGTTTTAAATTTAATGTTAATATATTCTGAGATTTCCTTTAGGGAACATTAATTCTTATTTTAACATTGTCCAACATGAGCATAAAATTTTAAATCACTTTCTTTGCATTAAAAATAATTTTAATTGGGGCAAAGATTGACATAGAAGAATCAGCGCAAGTGTTGGCGTGGCTCACTCAGTTGCATTTGGAGAATATTTAATGTAAAGAGAGTGCAATGAAATTAAAGAGGGCGCTGTTCTGAGTGTAATGTGCTTATGAGTAGTCTTTGCTTCCTTTAATGTATGGCACATTAGGCAGCGTTGTCTTTGCTTACTTCGTGATTATAGCCTGAGAAGCTCTACTCATTTTACACAGATGCTTGCTGTCATCAGAGTGCTACGTTTTGCCTTTCTCTTATTGCAGTAACAGTCCTCTCGATTAATGCTCTTGCGACCATTATTTGCCTGACAGTGCATCGTTTGTCGTTGTTACCGTTTTCTCTTATTCAACAATCCTTGCTATTATTTGTCATTCGTAATGCGATTGGCTGATGTCTCCTCTATGACTGGTCTCAAAAATACATTAGGGCAATACATACTTAGATTGATTCTGACTACATGTTTCAAGCTTAAAAAGTCGAGAACAAAATAAACAGAATCTGAAATTCAATCATTTAATTATAATATTTCGACGCTGCCCACAGGGACAAAAATATACGTACAAATATATGTCGAATTTATATTTATTACATAAATAATTTATATTTTTTCGATAAAATTTATATTTATTTTATATTAAATTTATCGTTATTGCCGCTTTGAATAAATTTTAAGTTATTGCCGCTTTGTAAATAATTTATAAATAAAATATACGAAGAATATATACGAATATACTTTAAGTATATAAAATATAGGTCAAATATATTTTGAACTATATGTTTGTCCGTGTGGGTGTTATGATCGAAATGTAGTCAAAGTTCAATATATTGCAATATTTTTTTTCATTGCTTAATAATTTGAACAATATGGATTTAAGTAAGATTACAGCAGTAGTAATTCAAAATTTCATAAATGAATGATTATTACCTGCAGATTCCTACCGCATTCGCGACCCATTACATAAAAACTATTGAAATTAGCTGCACACGAAATCAAGTCAATCCGAGAAATCACGCGATTCACGAGTCGAGTAGCATCTATTAAGATCGGCGAGTGACATCCTGAGTTGTGCAACACTCATTAATTTCCGTCGCTGGTGAGACATGAAATAACTAGTGGAGGACGACTTTGATTCGATATTTTGGATAGAGCGAAACTAAGTGGAAGTGAAGCGAATTTTTCTAAACAATAAACCAACGATAGCCCATGTTGCTGCTACCACAGCTCCACACAGAAAAGGCCCCCTGAAATTGAAAGTCTGTCTTTACAGACCTCGCACTACCGCGATCGTGTTGAATCTTTCGCAGATTAGCTCTTATCCACTCGACTTTCGTTCCATCCGCTGGATTAACTTTAAGATTGTATAAAATAAAATCCACCATTCAGCTTTGCATTCAAAATTCTAAAACACTTTATTGTTCCTGACATCAATCTGTCAAACTCCTTTTTTTATTGACAACAACACAAAGTCAGTCACAAACAAAAAACATCATAATTTTTGATACAGCCTTCTTCTCTTCTTTTCTGTTCCGAACATTCAAAATTAATTTTTTCTTCAATCAGCAACAGCACAAGTTGCGCGAAAAAACGTTATTTTTTGTCATGAGAGATTGGCTTGAACGGCGAAAAGCAAAGGCTGCACGCGAAAATTATTTATTCATTAGAGAATCGCACATATTTAACAAAACTAAAATATCATACCTATATATGAAATAAATTTTATAAAATTAGAAGGTCGACCAAAGACAAAAAATGATTCTACGATAAAATTTTTATGATATCACAAATTATCATGGCAAGTCCAATAAATTATTGTATTTAATAACTCAATATTGTACTTATTTTAATATCATATTATTGTATACAATTCTCAGTAACCTACATCTTTCACACCTTGTGTGAAAAAGTATAGTACCATGTTGTACCATGGCGCGAAGGTGCGGGTTCAGTTTCCGCGGTACTGAAAAATCTCGCTGCGCTCGACCCGTCATATTTTACCCCGGCACCGAAACCCGCACTTTCGTGCCTTGGAGCAAAATTTACTATCACTAAAATTCAGGGAAACTTTATTTTATATAATTATTACCGATACCTGCGGATTCTCTCATGTTTTTGTATAAATGAGCATATAATTGTTGTCACAGAAAATGGCAAAATTTCCTAACAATAAATTTTTTTCTGCAAATTTTACATGATTTTCAGCAGAGTTCAAAATTTTATGTGAAAGCGTGTGTTGCTGCGTGAGTGAGCGTGTGTTTGTTCTAAGCTGAAGTGAAATTCGCTAAAAACCATGCCAAATATGCGTTGGTTCCGAAAAAAAAACTTATTGTAAGGAAATGCTATTTTCAAAGAATATTTGATGTTATCATTGATGTGATGACAGTTCTATATGTTGATTGCACTGAAAAATGTAATTGAAAGGGTTTTGGAGAGGGTATTTAGAGCTACAATTTTTGCTGTAGAAAATTTAATTTTCGTTGAAATTCACCAACGTTATGATCGTTTGAAAATGATGAAAAAATTGATCAAAATAAGGTGTTGCGTTTTTTTGGACCAGTGTATATGCATTATTAATGATAAGGCGCCCCACGCTTTTATGTAACAGATGAGAGATTCAGTACGGAATCGAATTAATTTTGAATTTTGTTTCTACAGTTTTTGTGTTCTGTCGTAAACTTTTTTTTCATTCTTAGTTTATTTTTATTTTTAAATGCGTTATCAGTTAAGTAAGAGCGTTTCTCAAAAACTTTTCCTAAATTTTTGTGTAAATGTTTCATTTTTTTCATTCACAATAGCATGTTTATAATATTTTTGGCTTACGCAAAGCACCTGTGTTTGGGATTTTGACAGCACTTTTCAAATTTCGCCTGCTTAGCACCACCACGTGACGTGATTTATACGTCGAGCGCGCGCAGCAGCACCGTACGGG
>JAPYZS010000965.1:0-23687 GCA_030522925.1 Trissolcus japonicus
AAAAAAAATCGATTGGATTGCTAGCGTGAATGGGTAAAGAGTATCAAGTGTTAGTTGCCGAAAGAATAATGGATCGATGAAAAATTGTTATTGAGTTGAAACTTTAATAAGGCACAAGATTCGTGTCAGCTCATGCAGCAAATAGAGAATGGTTGGGTAACTCTATACTGTTGGAAAATACTTTAGCTTAGTAAAAATTATCTTATGTTGTCCATTCATAGTGGTAAATGTGGTATGGAACCATATATAGATTGTATAGAGAATAGATTGCCAAAATATCAAAAATGTTCCAAATAATAAAACAACAAGAATATCTTCGAATGTAACATTTTTTTATGTTCATTTTTTCATCAATATTGTATCAAATTTTTGTAACGAATACGCCTGTCAGAATAATTATCTGTTGAATGAAAATACCCCAATCTATAGAGATACATGAAATGTAAATTATTTCAAAACAACGAGTAACATTCAAATTTCAAACAATTAATTTAATTAACTCTCTGCAACGGACAATGGACGTGATAATATCAATACTTATGTACTAAATCATCGCACAAATCGCACAAAAGTATTAATACTGAAGAGATAAGTGATGTGACATTTATTGCAACTGATAAGCCATGATGAACAGCCACAATTTAACGTTCACATTTGCAATATTTATAGAGAATGTTGTCCGTTCAAAAATCATGATGAATGTCATGCTTATCTTCAGGAGCATAATTATACTAATAGTCAAACAACGTTTTATCAAATTTATTTTATAATGCTTCGATAAACTAAAAATCGACAAAAAAATAACCAAAACCAAACATAGTAATCAAATAGTCATTAAAAAAAGATCATCAACAATGATAAACAATTGGAAGTTGCAAAGTGTAGATAACATCTTAAATAAAATCGTCCTGAATGTGAATGAATAAATCGGATTTTATCGAATTTGATAGGGAACAACGAAAAAGCGTCAGCTATAAGGCTAGAAACACAGCGGACGCATGCATTTGCATCTGTGACATGAATGCTGGCGCACGTGATTGAGATTTTTTTCAATCTTCAATGTTTCTCGTGTGATTGTGTACGTCACAGTGTGCGAACACGAGCATCCACTGTGTTTCAGCCTTCAATGTTGCGGTCGGTGTAGCGCTGTCAGTTGCACTTGATAAAACGAAGCGATCGCCGTCAAGGAGGACCTACCTTTGCAGAATCACCGCCACCGAGGAACACTAAGCCAGTGGCACCGGCGTATGCGATCAATGTGTCCACTGCCTGCTGTGTTTCTAAGAGTATTCGTGCCTCGTTCATCCAGTCACGCGCGACAGCACGAGGTGCACCTTTCAGCAGGTTCATGTAACGCAACGTCATTTTGAAATCACCACGATCCATCCAATACCTGCAACAAATTTACACGACCAAATAAAAATAGGACACTTTTTTTGTTGACATTTTCTTAGGGTTTTTTTTTTGTGCGGAAATTTCGACTTTTATATATAATTATAACTTTTGAATCTCTCTCGCCCAACCCACTTGGAAGAAGTGGTTTAAAGCTGTACCCGACGTTCCAAGAATGTGTGTCAAATGAACGTTAATAGGGCCCGGCGGATTTCTCTTTGCGTGCCGTTGAATGGTAAAGGAAATTGTAATATGAATTTGATTTTTTTATACTCTCCTATAGAAATGAATTTGAGAAACTTTCTTTGTCTCAAAAGAAAATTTTTATCCGAGAGATGTCTCATGGAATAAGTTTTTCCATTACGTCTCACGTTCTTTGAAGGGATTCGAAAAGAATTTACACGTACCGTGTCAACTTTTTACATACATTATATGAGCGGGCACATTGTTTGATGACAAAATAATTATAATATATTATTATTGATGATAAAAATGCATCCAAGACCAGGCATTATATTTATTCATTCACTTATGATATTGTTCGACGTGCATAATGAATGAAGCAGTAATTCTCCTCAAGAGGGAGAAAATTTTTTTTTCTCACCATCGAAAAATGAAACATGGTATGTTAATAGGCTTTGTTTTAATTTCTCAAGAAAACAAAACATTTCCTTCTGCTTGCACTTTCGTGTAATTAAAGAGAGTATTTTAAGGGTACTTTTTCCTTACACCAAATTAAAGCGTTTACACCAAATTAAAATATCTTGAAGCATTTTCACTGCTTCAAGATATTTTTTGTGAAAAAAAGTTTTGATATCAGATGGATAAATTTATCTTTCAGAAATTTGTTTCGAGAAGGTAAGAAATGTTAATTATGGAAGTTTTTTTTTCAAACAGATAAAAAAAACTACTTGTTTATTTGTTAGCGACTGATTCCATAGAGGAATCGCAATTTTTTTTTCACGTTCAAGTTGATTGATCTCAAAGCAGCGATGAATATTAAAATGAAACTTTTCATTCAAATATATGAATGAAACACCCATAAGAGCGTTAAAAAAACGTAGACATTGAGACATATTAGACTCACCTTGCACGGTAAAGAATGTCATGTGTACTTAGATTGTCTACGTCGATGGGTTCGTTCTCGAGTTCACTCTTGGGAATAGAACTAATCGATTTGGCGAGCAGGAAACTCTGCAGATAACTGATCAAGTATACTGGCAAAGCGGCACCTTCTTCCGGTACGAGGGCTAGTCTTTTGGCTATGTCTTCTACCTAGCAACAGAAAGTAAATTTGGATTTAAATATTAAGGAAAATGAAAATTGCACTATATAAGATGTGCCAAACTATGTTGAATGAATCCCTTGGCAATATCACACATGTCATGGACATTTATAAAATCCCGTGATTCAACATGATTTATATTTTTTTTTTTCAGAACTGAAAGTTATCTAAAAGTTAATTATGTATGTATATGTATTAAAATCGTAACTAGTTACCTTTAAGAACCTCGATCGCAGTGCATCCTCAGGAAAAACACCACGTTTGGCCGCCTCTGGTGGTATGTTCTCGATAGTTGTTTGAACCAAAGCATCTTTAGCAGCTGCAAACAAAAATAAAAATATTCTTCTCAACACAAGTTTCGTAGATGATAATAGTAAGTTTCGTATCAAGGGCGCGAACGACTATTTGCGAACTCCGACACAAGGGTTGCCCGAGGCGAAATTGAGATCAACCCTCTGCCTCTACATGCACATACTAACAGCGCGTTTTATTCTTACTTATTAAAAAAAATTCCAGCACATTAGACTGGAATTTTTTTAGTCATTTTCAAAATAAAAATTGAAACACATTTTTAAAGAAGCACGATTCAAATGTGAAAGCTTTAGATCTAATTTTCAATCGAATAATTTTATACCATATTTTTATTAATATAGGATATAATATATGGAGAACACTAAGGAAAATCATACTTACGAGCTGCCTTGCGGATAGCCTGAATTTCAGGCTCAAGAGGCCTCACCGCCTTATCTGCTGTTACACCAAGAGGTGCAAGTTTTACAGCCCTGGCCAAAGCCTGACAAGCGGCCCATAACATTTGTGCCTCACAAGCTCCTTTATCTTCAGCCAAACGAGCTGTAACAAAATGAAATAAACACTTGACACTGTGCCATTATTCGTATCACATTATAATACAATTTAATTACAATACAACACATTAAACATCAAGCAGGGTGAACTATATATTTTATGAAATTTTCTAAGGAGCAAACAAATTTTTAGGACACAAACTAAAATGTGTCCCAAGTATGAAAAGTTGCAAAATTTGATCAAAAATTGAAACCATCCCATTTTTCAAAACTGTTTGTCTTTTTTTTTGTAAGAAAAATCAATTCAAATCAATTCCAATTTCAAACATTGATATATGCTCATATTTCTCATTTTTACCTCAATTAAATTAGTCTACCTATAACTGGTAAAACTTCAATATTTGGTCAGAAACACCGTCATATCCATTGAAACAACGATTCATCTTTGTCATCGCAGTTATCACTTTCAAAATCAGAGACATGATTTATTAACTATTTCACAATACGGTTCAAATGTGCAAACATGCATTAATTAATGATCGGAGTTGTAATTTTCTGTGAAATTAAATGATTGAATGTTTCATTCTCGACATGAATGACATGACGAAACATATTATGAATAACTATTTGACTTTGTTGGTTGATAAACATATCAATGCTGTATCGTAGTTTACGATCAAAGCACGAGAACCAAAATGACGAGTTAAAATTTTGTGTTCAATGTTGACATTTAACTTGCAAAAGAGATTGAGAAGATAAAACAAAAAATTTGTTATTCATAAAAAGTTATTTTACAATTGAATTGGATCAATTGGGACAATGATTTGATAAAATAATTTGACAAATCATGTATTACTGTTTAACCCCGTGCAAGATATGTTTATTGAGGTTAATTAAATACATTATACATTTGCTCTGCAAATTTAAAACAGTGTAATCTATTGAACTCATTGGAAGTTCTAAAAATAGCACACGAATATAGCTAGAGGCACGTATCATAGCATAATCAGGAACTTAATAATGATTACAAAGTCGAACAAGCTAAAGGCAAGAGCAGACTTCAAACTTGAATAAATTATGACGTATTTGAATGAGTAAATATCATTAATTAAAAACATCGACTAACCTCAGTCTGTACACATTTAAACCATATTCTTAATTACTTGTTCGCCAACTGAAAAATTAAATTACTTGCCATATAAATTTGATGATTGCAAACCTCCTTTCTTTGAGGATAGGTCAATTATGAATTTAAAACAGCGAAAATTTTTAATTAAATTAAATGGAAATATAATGAGTGTTGATTTCTATGATTTTTTAAATTTTGTATATCGAAATTTTAGGTGACTAGCGAATAGAATGGAGTACTCGAATTTGACCGACAGAAAAAGTGAAACAAAAAACGCGGTATGAATTGTACGTGCCAATTTTCACAGCGACAAAATATGACAAAAGGAAAACGTAAGAGAGCCCGGGTCTTTTTGCAACAAAATAAATGCGAATCATTCTTCATTTCAAATTACGTTACGTCACTTTCAAGTTTTTGACACTCGGAGATCGCAGTACTAGGCTACACCTTGCACTAAAACTTCGGCCCTCATCGATCAAGTCCTGACCCTGTTGTGTACAAAAATTCTAATATACCAGATACAAGAAAGACGTTCATTTTCACTTTAATTTTTCTTTTTTCTTTTGTTCTCCAATATCAAAGTCTTTGTAAGCAACAAAAAATTATCCTTTTTGCATTAAATGAAAATTTTAAAGCATTTGTTTATATTTATGATTAAGGTACATTTCAACCGTATTCGCCTACCTAACTGACCTTTTCTTTATTTTATACACAGCGCGTTACACATACTATGCATCATAGCTCGTTTTTCTTTTACTTTCTAAGAGAACATTACAATAAAAAGTGTAAAAAAAGAATTACCTACTCCAGTATCCATATTTTATCAAAAAATTTAAAAAAAGCTCACGTTTTTTCGGTAAACAAATACGTATGAGTAAAAAATAATTAAAAAAAATACTAAACCCACCTCTAGCAAAAAGTTTATGGCATAATTAGACACTTTGTGAAAAAAGCACTGAAAAAGTACACTTTATACAACTGCAAAGAAAACAGACGCAGCTTCCATTCCGAATCAAATCTCGGAACCAATTTTTATTCCTTGAAATATTAAGCGAGAAATGAAAAAAAATTGGAACGTTGCTTTGCAATTGTGCTCTGCTTTTCGATAATGGAATTTCGGTAATGCATATAAAATTGAATCAATAGATATAATTAAAGGAGATCTTCTGTAGCAGATAGAAGGAAAAAAAATTAAAGCACTGGGAGCATCCAATACCACAAAACCAAACTATATGTTTTGCGCGAGACAAAGAACGACCTTTTATCTATCTGCAACAAAGGACCCTTTAACTACTGTATATCTTATCTTTTCCCCCAAGCACGCCAATTTTTTGTCTCATTTTTCTGTTTCATTCAACAAAAATCTTAATGTTCGTAATTAGGACTCCTCGCGCACAACTTTTGCTAGGCATTTTGTTTTCTCAACGCACGATACACGTTATTTCCGCATCCCACGTCTTTGTTCGTTCGTATAAATCTTTGTGAGTGTTTGCGCATTAACTGGTGTGTAATGCGCGGCTGGAGCTCATTTCGCACTCTTCGTTTTGTTTCGGGCCAAACGTATTTTCTCCGCACAGAAATTCTATAGTTTTCGCAAGACAAATAAACCCAGTTATAATTGCAGAATAGGCAGTGCACGATAAATCTCACCTCAAAATGTCATTCTACATAATCGATGACAGTTTGTCTAGCAGTTCAACCAATAAATTCGTGCAAAGATGATAAATGGCCCTCATTTCATAATAGGCTCTGGTATATCATATTTCAAACAAGGTCGTCTTTGTTCAACACTAACAACACAACTTAGGACCGCGAATATTCTTCACCTCTGTATACACAATTTGAGGGACAATAACTCGAACAAACCAGCGTGTCATTTTTCATTGACATGATTCAGAACAAAATTGCATCAATCCAGAAAATTAATTCCGAATAATTAATTCATTATATTAAAATGTAATTACGAAAAAACGAAATCGTCGGTCCTTTGAAACCTGTCAAAAAAAAAAAAAAGAAGTGACTCGTCACGTCTCTATATTTTTAATTACGAACAAAAAAGGAATAACTTTACCATCAACTAGTGACGACATTATGCGCTAATTAGTGCGTTAATGAATCCTTAATACTCCTGTTTATTATTTGTTAATCAACACACGTTAGTTTTTGTTGCTCGTTCATAAAACAAAACTCGTTTTAATTATTACTACTGTTTTCTATCTCCATCCCTCGGAACCATTATGCCCCGGCCTCCTTAAATTAAGTCGTTATCACTGATGCCAATTAATCACAACTAGTCAAGAGTTGCAGGAACGTGTACAAACAAGGACTGCTAATTCACAAACTAGACTGTATCTCATTGTTCATAATTATGCGTCATTATAACTTATTATGACTGATAAGTCTGAGTGCCGTAACATTCAAAAAACAAACTTAGCAATCTCAAAATGATATACAAAATGATATACTGGAACAAATTCAACTATGAAAGACAATTGACGTGTATGAAAGTTAAGTGAAAATTTTTGATGATAATATGTTAGTTGTGCAAATTGCGTGTCCTTGATGCAAGGCAAAGTGAAATCTCATCAAAAATTACTTCATCACAATTACTTACCTTTGACAGCAGCATCCAAGCCATGCAGCCTGCCAGTCACCGCGGCAAGTTGTTGCTTGAACTTATTCGAATCAGTTTCATACTGCTCGCTCAAAAGACGTTTCATGAGCCTTTTGGTTTCTTTCACCTTTGCATCAAGAGCTTCGTGCAAGTGATCCTCGTGCACCTGTGCCTGCAACTTGAGCTGCTTCTTCAACTCGTCATCAAAATTCTTCTTCTCTTCCAGCAACTGAAAATCAAAAACCGATTCATACAAATGAATTGAGTTGATTTGGCCATTAAACAGTCTTAAGATCTAACAAATTTTATTTCGTCAACTGTTATAGCAAATCCATTATTCATTATAAAATTAATGGGTAATCATTGTGTAACTATTTTTGTATGTTGCTCGAAACAGGTTCAATTAAGGCAGGATCAATTATGTTATAAACATTGGATGAATAAATTCTTTATCCACTCTCCCAAGTGCACTTTTGAATCCAGGTGCAAATTGCGCTGTTCCAGTTGTAATCACCCCCTCAAACAATCGCAAATAAAAATTCTTTTTTTGTGAATTACTCCTTGTCGCCTTTCATTACACAAGGAAAATAAATGAAAAGCAAAGTCGTTTTTGTACCCAGCGACGTAATTAAATCAAGTCGATGAAACTATAGGTAAGTGGAAAATTAGAGGTAATCGATAAATTGTCCAAAAATGGGTAAATTTCTCTTCTTCTCTTTTTTCCTTTTTTTTGACATTTTTTTGATATCTTATTTGATCCTGGAACAAAATTTTAATCAACGAAAATGCCTCTGCATTTTTTGCGGCGGAAAGAAAATTTCGTTAGTTCAATGAAATCAGCATAGCTATCGATTTTTCCGTCAACTTTTCAACTGAGCATCACCATTTTTAAATCAAATGGTACACCTGAGTTTTTTGGAGTAATAATAACATTACTTGAGACAGGAAAATTTTTTGTTCGCCCATTCTTGAGTTATTGAATATTCACTCATGGCTTAACAATGTTACTCCGATACGCTACAAATATTTTGTCGATATTACACACTCTCTCTCTCTCTCTGTACATTTTTTTATAAAAAATTAATGCTACATTTATTATTTCCCAGTTTTATGAATCTATAACTCATTTATTAAGCTTTCGATCCCGGAATTATTTACCGATTCGTATACTTCATGAAAAATAAAAATCTAATTTAAAATCTTTTCGTGTTATTTAGAAGGGCCATTTTTCAAAATTAACCGATGAAAAATAATAGTTGTATTTAAACATCATCATTTAACTTTGATTGAACTGAACTCTTCATCCTATTTTTCGTTCTTATCCTCTCTATTTGAAAAGTTGATCACAGACATAAGTTGACTACGAACCGGACACTTTGCCAAGTTTGTGCATTATATTTTTATACGGGCTATCATTCGACAAGGCTGTCGTTCCAAGTGTCAAATCTGAATACGTAATTTTGTCAAGCCAAACTCGGAGCGACACACCTTGGTTTCCAGAACATGAAATTAACAATGCATACTATAATAAAAAAGAAAAAAAGGAAATTACGCGCGCTCAACCTCGTTTATTCTCTTATAATAAAATTGATTAAACCCAAACTTGGCTGCGGGTTTGACAGTAAATAATTGACTTTGCGCGGCACGCTTTATTTGGGCTCTGATTGGTCGACACTTTGAATCGAGAAGTAATCAATTTGAATTTAATTTTCTCCGAATTCAGCACAGGGTGCAAAGGGGTAGATTTTATTAAATGAGCGGAGTTCAATCAAAGAAAAAAAAAGCTAATCAAAATAACCATTGAATTTTTTAAGCACATTATGTTTGACACAATTGTTTTACAGGTTTTGATAAAAATAAAAATCTCCAAGTGTTAAAAAACAATGTAACAAAAAGTTCAACTGTGCAAAAATATTTTACGAATGTTGCTCTCGAAATGGAGGATAATATTTTTCATAAATATTCTATTCATATTTTTTAATAATTCGAGGTGTATATTCCCTTTTTAATAAAAAAAATGATCAAGTAAGTTATAAAATACAACTGAGTAATTCAGTATATCAGATTTGAACGAGGAAGTTATTCTTGTTGATAGCAAAAACTGCAATATAGAACAAAAAAAAAGTAATGTTATATAGGAAGTGGCCTAAAAATTGATCCATTTCTGTGTATATCAAATGACGTTATTTCGCAATAGTATTTTGCGTCCGACTGACTAAACGATTTCTCGTCGATGTACCGGAGTTGAGTGCAATTTTCACGCAGCTTATTCGATAAAATTTCAATAATTCGTGATAATACGTGACGCCGCCACTGAAATCGTTTTGGCGTGTATGTATATTTAAGCCGTAAGAGTAATAGCCTGTCCATTTAACAGTCCACGCCGCTACGTGGCGCGCATTTACGCCAGCTTTGCCATCCGCAAAGCTAGCGCTTTTTCCCCTTTTATTGGATAAACGATCTCTGCACCCCGTAACCTTTAGTGCGCGCAGCATTCCGCATTGGCCTCAAGACTTTTACCACATTGTGGCGCTTACAATTGCCTGCTTCGTGAATTTCAATTGCCATTCTCGATTCCCAAATCTCTTTCTACTCAATTTAATCCCGACGTTAAGTGCCAAATAGATTATTTTTGTCGAAATCTGTCGACTTTATAAGTCGACAAGTTTTCTTCATCGAACGACGTTTTTTTTTTTCTATCGATTATTTTCAAAACTTCATATGAACGGAGAAAAAATCGTCCATATTCAGCAGTATTCACTCAGTGTGTAACTCAAGTGTGCCCGGCGATATCGAACATGCGATTAGAGAAGTCATATTTATCATATACCTCTACTCCTCGTAAAAAAATACTCGCCCAGTTATTCTCGTTATAACTTTTCGTTAACCATTTTGTTAGTTGATATAAATTGAATTTTACATCTGTTGAACTATAAGTGTGTAATAAAATTTGTCCCGCTCAAAAAATTACAAAACTTTCGGCACAAGTATACTTTTTTTCAAGTAACTTTTTCGAAAAATGTTTGCGTAAAAAATAACATCTTTATCAGTTGTTTATTTTTGAAATAAACTTTTTAACTTTTTTTGCAGTAATATTTTCCCAGTTGAACTCGACAACAAATTTCATTATATCTCTATTTTATTTATCTTTTTTTTTTTTCAGTGGGATAAAAATGTTTATTTTGTATGTACAGTTTTGGTGTTCGTTTTTTGTTAGATCGCGTTATAAATTCGATCAAAAATTTAACCGTTTTTCGTGATATTTCACGCTTTGTTATAACGGTCCAGCAAACATTTAGCAGTCCAGAGTGTAAAGCAAACACATGGTATAGTTTCATGCTTAAAGAGGCGTTAATCATGAGCGTTCAGCTGACCATATAGAACTCTCCTTTAGCTTAATGGCGGAGCCAAGTTGAATTCTGTCCGATCGTACACACGATGTAGCAAGCAAGGTGTCAGATCAACACGAATCTGACAAACGAGTTTGCGATAAATATAACGTTTTTTGGCACGTGGCACACATCAGATTGTGACTCGTTCGCGCTCGTTTGCAAAAAAAAAACGCTTATAAAAAGCGTTGTCAAATTTCGATCAGACTTCAAAAAATTAAAATCATTTTGTTTGAAATGAAAAATGAAGTGATTCAGTGAAACAAAAAGGATGATCGTTTTTTTTCCATTGGTTTTTTGTTGCATCGGAAAACTTCGATTGAAATTCAAAGCTTCGCTGTGTCAAAACGAAGTTAAGAATTTGCCAACACGAGTTGGACGAATAAAAGGAAAATGAAATGACGCAGGATATCTCGTAGGTTTTTAAGTTATATTTATGCAGCTGTTATATTAAAAGGAAAGCTGATGGCATTGAACATACCCGTAAGACGAATTTTGAGGCTTATATAAAAGTCATTGACTGTATCAAGTATTGAGCAGACCTATCTATCTCCCGGAATCTAAACGAGATCTGCATTTCTATTCGAGTCATGCGTCTTTCAATTCTTTATGTTGACGCGCAACAGAACACACAGCTTTTACTGCTAGAACGTTTTGTCCTAAATAAATTCCAATGATTTACCACGAAATCCACGACGCTGTTTGGATTAAATTAAAAAAAAAAAAACAAAGTTATACCGCACTTTATAAGAGAAATAAAGCAAAACAGTATTCAAACTAACTTTTATGATAATATTGCCTGATAAACAAGTACCAATTTTAAAGTACAATTCCACTTTCGACGAAGTTGATTTTATTTTTTCCTTTTTTTCTTTCAATCCATCTTCCAATCAATTTATAGACAAGAATAGGAACCGACTTTGGATTGATATCTCGGCTTGGCATACCTCGAATTCTGCCCGGAGAAATTTCTATAGCGAAAATTATAGAGCAAATTCGTAGGAGCAAATTTGGTCGGAAGGCCGTTTTACTAACCCAAAAATCGTACAAGTCCGATCTATCGCTGATTCGAGTATAACTACCCTCTCATTGTCATAAATAACCATGTTCAGTTTCGTCTAGCACTTATGAGAAAAGGGCGTGGTTGTAGTTGAAAATCGTCAGACGATTTGCATCGCTGCGAGGTGTATTTCAATAGTTGATTTCAGCTCTTTGCGATTTTCATTCACAAATTTCTGTGTATCATCAATCTGACTTTCAAACGAACTGCAACTCTGACAATTTTTAAATTGTAAATCTTGCTGTAACTTTCTTTAAACAAAATTTAACATTTTTATTTTATGAACGAGAAAATAAAAAAAACTGAGCAACTGCGAACAGCACACGTCCGCGACAACAGAGCGCACGAAGCGCCAAAAAACGTAAATATATAATTCATTCGTCGCCGGGGGTGACCTCTGCAAAATTTCGTTTGCAATATGCAAATGCTCGGCGTTGATGTTGAAATTCAACCATTTGATTTCTGATCTGCATACATCTACATGGAGAATCTAACTATTTCAGCGATTTCTCTCAAATGAATGTCAAAGATTAATGCTCGCTACGGGTTTTCATTCTTTATTAAGCTGAATATTGTACATTCAATAGACAGGGCCGTTCATATTAACTGCGCTGGAGTCTATGCTCCTTTTTTTTCTTTTCTTTTCTTAATTCTTTTCAAGGTTCAATTAAAATAGGATGCACGTCCAATAAGTCATCAATTAGCGGTAAGCTCGTTTTAACAAACACTTTTTTGTAATAATGAAACAAATAGATTCACGGAGGTCCAATCGGGGTAATACGACTTTAAACAAGATTGCTATTTTACAGTCAAGCAAGGTGCACGGCAGAGGCCTTCCCTCAGAGCTATGTATGTTTGCTTGCTCTCTCGTGATGGCCCAGATCAATCGGATCTCTCAATGGTGGATCTAGCTCTATTCCGGCTATATAGATTATACATTACTTATGCATCGCAAAACATCATCAAGTAAAAACAAACCCAGTCAAGTTTCAAATAAATCAATTCCCGAAAACCTTTCAAATAACTAATGAATTCTCTCAACATAAAATATTACAATATTCCATTTGACATTTATATTTTGGGCTTTTGTATAAAATACAGTTATTGTACCAGAAACGACTTTTATTGGAGAAAAAGTCTTCCAAAGTACCTTCCAACGAAAAAAGAAGGGGAGCAAAAAAAGAAAAGCCGTCGAATAAATATAAAAAAAGTTTGCGCATAAATTGACAATATTAGCAATTTATATTTAATTAAAACTCGTGTTTTCCTTTTGCCCGGACAAAAACGTTAACAAAGCCTTTTAATTGCACGCGATCTGAATATGGTAACAAGTAATCGTTTTAAACAATCACTTTGCATCAAAGGATATTCGCTGCAAAACTGAAACACAATAGTTAAAATTGCCCGTAAAAACCGTCGTCGCTGCGATTATTCTCAATTTGATGCTGCAAGGTAAACTTTAAAAATCGAGCCGAAATGGCGTGTGCGCTCGGACGCACCAAATCTGAATGTTAGATTGGGCTCTCGGCTAATCCATTTTACAGATTGCAGCCAACCGCGGGGCATTTGAACGGGATCTCAAGACTACCAAGACCGGCCCCTTGTTTCGCACATTTTGACGTCATGGTGGAATCGATCTTTCGTTTCGCAGATCCAACACGAAACTGCGCAGGCGGACGGCGTTAACGAGCATCCCTGTGAAAATCAAAAATAAAGAGTACGGACTTCCGCGATCGCAGGCGTTTAATTGTCCCAAATTATTTCTCCTCGGCGGTGATTTGCGATTGTCTAATCGGCTTTTGAGATAGGCATCAGGGATAGAGAGAAAGTGGCTGATGAATTCAGTGAAACGGCTAATTCTAAACTGTGTAGTATTACAGCTGGGCGCGCACCCCCTGTGAAAAAAAAAACGTAACAACGTTGGACGGGGCTGCATGTGCGACTGACACACACGTTGTGCCTTTGAGCTTATGTGTGTCCCTCGTATTCGTGAGCCTGCTATCCTGTGACGTACTCTCAGCTTTTTATCTATTTCCATTTGGAACGATGCCAACTTTTCAGTATTTGCAGGCAATATTATCTCTTTAGCCTCTTTAGACTATCCCACCGCGATACATTTTGCTATGTTATTCTTGCGACGAATCTATAACTTCTTTCTTCTTTTTTTTCTCCCGTCCCTTCACTCTTTCGCCTCCTTTTATTTTATTTTTCTTGATGCCTGCCACATCGCAACGGGAATGGGCTTTTGTTGCACATCCACACAATGCACTCGCGAATAGTAAGATCAAACTTGCACTCTGTTATTACAATCATAGGACCTTTGTCTTTTTACTTCTAACCGTCATCGCGATGTTCAGCCAAGACAACCGTCAAGCAAGAAAATTTCTTACGTCTCTTTCGAACTACTGATTCACCATTGGTGATGAGAAAAGGGAGTGGCTGATGTGAAGTAGGCAAGACGTTTTTTACTTCCCTCTGCTAAACAGCCGACGTTAGCTAGTTGGTCTATATACACGATTTTCAGACAACAAAAAAAAAGAAGAAAAGGGAGAAAGAAAATATCAAAGTCATTTGTCGAGTATGTAAAGTATGCTTGCCGCGAAAGTGCAACAAACATTCTTGCATAGTTGAGGTAAAACTAAATGCTTGAAATTGTGCTCTAATGGTACAACTTGTTTTTTTTTTTTTTTTTTTTTTTTTCATTACAGGGCGGGTGAAATTTACGATCAGCATTAAAGTCGTGGGATTGTAAGTTTATCGAATCGGTGATGAGACATTAAAAGTTGAAATGACTAGATAACATGTTTGAAAATTCCGAACAAATGAAATAAATGGAAAAGTTGGTGCTTCAGCTCTGAAGTAAGATAAAAACGGCGAAAACCGAACTAACAACTGAAATTCAGCGGAAGAAAGAAAAAGAAAAAGCGTGACCCATTTTTGACAATGCGCAACACACCGTCGCCCAATTTGTCAGTGATTCACGATGAAATGCAAAGAAATCATACAACTAACACGAAAAATCGTGCCGTGCTCAGCAACGCTGTTTTGCGATTGCCAAAACGAAAAAGGAGCCAACGGATGAGAAAAGGCCACAAAAAACTTGTAAACATTTCCGTTTTTCTTTTTCTTTTTTTGTACAACTCAAACACAGTCGTCCTGTTAAGCGACGTGTCCACTTCAAACTTTTACGCTAGATATGATAATTTTTTTTTTCTTTTTCACGTTTCTTGTAACATTTTTAAATCGATAGCTTGACATTTCGCAAAAATGTTTGTCTGTCAAAATTTCATCCATGTTTTTTTGTCCTCTTTTTTATTCCTCTTTTTTCTTTCATCTTCTCGTGATCCTAGGCTTCCATTAAAAAAAACTGTGCAATTAAAAAAATTACACAGTTTCGTTTAATTATTACGCGGACCAATTATGCTCTCAGGCAAAAGTTGAAGTTTCGAAATAAAGCATTTGTGTCGAACGGAAGATGTATGGGAATTGAAATAACTTTGAAAAAAAAAACTGTTGATGGAATTGTGTTTGCGTAAGAACCATTTTTCGTTGATGTTTATGGATCATTATTCCGCAAATGTCAAAACTCACGGAGTATTGGCCTGGTGTTATCGATTGCCCAGCCAACTTTTCTTCTTACTGACTGCCGCTATCTTGACCACGTCACTAACTATAAATTCAGCTAAGCACATTTTAACAGTAATAATCGGATTTGTGCAAACCAACAAATAGAATCGACATCAGTAAAGTAGAAGCACAACGAGATATGAAGTTTTATATTATGTAGGTCGACCGCGGATAAAATTATTGGACTTTGTTGGATGCATATTAACTCCCAGTATTTTCGTTTCGCATTCGAATTTCATTTCAATTTTTTTTAGTGGCCTAGTATTTTTTATTAGTTCATTTGTTTGATGGCACTTTCAACTTTTACAGGCCGAGCTATTTTTTTTCGACAACATTTTATAGTTTAAGCTGAAGGACCTTTATTCTCCATCCATGAGTTTGCTCGTTAGAAATATTGGCACCCCTTAAAGCCGATATATCAGAGACTTCCCAATTTTCATCAACGTAGGTAAATCTTTTTCCCCATTTTTTTTTCTTTTTTTTTTTGCAATGCACATGCTTTTGAACTTTAACAAGTTCGTTCTCATGACAAATTCTATTGAAATTGAAAATAAAAAAAATAAGTAATTCTCGGACTTCTTTATACACAGTATACACAATTGAATTGAAACTTTGATACGATATAGAATATTGATTTTGCCCAAAGGTTTTCACTTTTCTTTTATTTTTTCAAATCAAATTTTTTTATGAATTTCGTGTTTCCAATTGAATTTGTGTGTGAGAAAACATCTGGTATTGAAAAAAAAAGTTAAATGCCAAACTACATTGGCATTGTGTCTCCCTTTCCTTCCTTTTATTCAATTTGAAAATGCTATTCATTTGTTTTGCCGTACAATTGTTCCAATTGCACGGACGAGTGAATCGGTAACAATTAATTAGCTAGCGGTTTGAATTCATAAATACCTTCATGTCAAATTGATGTTGGAGACGACGTTTCTCTTTGTCCATTTCAGCCGATATCATAGCATTGATTTTATCTTCATTTCCCTCTTCTCCGGTGTTTCTCAATGCATTTCGAATCTTTGTATCAGCGATGGTCTACAAGATCAATTTACACAATATATAACCCGCGTGATAAGAAAAATAATATTTCTTAAAACCATTCATTTAGATCAAGGCTCAGATAGCACGATGATAAATCACCTGTAATCGAGCGAGTTCTTTCTGCAGGTACGTGACTTTTTGATACATATGCAGGACGAAAAGGTCAAACGAGTCCTCGTTGACCTTAAATTGTTTGTCGTTGATGTCGATATTTGGAAACAAGATTTGCAGCTCCTCGTTGAAATGCTCGCGAGCAGATTTGATGTTTGCCCAGAACCGATCGGCAATCTTTGCTGATCGCACCTCATCATCGAACTTTTTCTTCGCAGTATCAACATCGTCAAGGATCTTACGGATGTTTCGTCTCGCGTCTGCTTTCAGCTCAGGCGGTGATTGCAAGCCCGGGTCGTCGATCAAGCCATACATCCGTTTCAGCGATCGTAAAGCCTTATCAGCGTTTTCTTCAGCTGATTCCAGAGACTTTTTCTTTTTTTCTGACGCTTGTTTCAATCTGTAACAATTTGATTAGTTAGTTCGATCTTAAAAATGTTTCTATCCTTCTAATAACTTTTTAATGGACAGACAAAATTGTATACCTATCCCAGATGTTTCCATCGACGGTGGTACTAAGACTTTCCACAACCCGAACGACATCATCGTTATAATCGTGCAGAGCACAAGTGGCATGCTTAAAAGAATCGATAGCTTTTGTTGCCATCTCACCACACGATTTTTCTAGCTCGACTAAACTGTTCGGCAATAATTCAACGGAAATCGGTCCGACGTGAGGTTTTCCTTTTTCAGAAACTACGGACGAAGAAAAAAATTATCACTATGTGAATATAATGCTATGCTCAAAAATCAAGCTCAAGTTTTTCAAAGCGAATTTAATGAGATAAAATAAAATTAAAGAGAAACCAACATTGTTTTAGATATTTGTTGGTAGAGAGGAGATGAAAAAAAAAGTTTGTAAATATACCAACCAACTTCAATTTTGTTTCCCTTGTCTTTGCTTACTCTAACTTCATTGAAAGGTTCATTATGAATTGGATCTGGCTTTTCAGTCAATGGTTGGAAAGCGGGCTTTGGAGCTAAACAAATATTTGCAATTGACGACGTTAGTCATGTTAGTCAACCAAGCTGCATCAATGATATTATTTACACATTAACAATTACAACAATTCTTGAACAATTTTTTAACTCTGCAAATTTGAACACTGCAAATCCATGGTGTTCACATTTATTTTATTTTTATTTTTAAATTATTTTATCATCAAATCAATAGGCAATTCTTCTGATATAAAAATTTGCATAGAAAAGAAACTTTCTGATGCATAAAAAATGTCTCATATTGAATCAACAAAAAATTGTTCAAGTTGACAGTTTCAATTTTAAGGTTGAAAGGAATAAAGGATAGGAAATGTGAGGCTCACGTATGTAAGAGTCTATATTGCATTTTAAACCTTGTTTTTCAGGCGCTCCGATGGTAAAATCAATAACCCTGGAAATGGAATGTTTGCAGATTAGACATCAAGTTGAATGAGTTCGAACGCAAAGCAAATTATTTTGCACCCGTGGAAAAACTGCGTTAAAGTAAACTTACGATTTTTTGGCGGTACCAAAAAAGTTTTGAAGAAAATCAAAGTACGATCCTTCCTCTTGAAATACAATTTTGATGGTCTTATCTGTACCGGGGATCCATTTTTCCAAATTATCTCTAAAGTCTGGATCATTTTTCGCATACATCAAAATTGTTGCTGTTCCTCCTATCGCGACGGTACTGAAAACCAGTAATTTGAGTCTCGAACCACCGGATCGTCCACTAAAAATAACAAATTTGTATCAACAAACTTTTCATAGACCATTTTATTAGCAATTTCATCTTCTTGTTCCAAATTTAACTTTTGGTTTTGTTGTTACCTTCTCTCGTCCGTTGAATATTTTTTATTTGAATTTTTCGATGCCAATTTGAAATTGCTACATAATCTGAAAGAAAAGCAACGATATTACATTAAATGTGTAATAAAACGTCCCTTCGAACTGTAATAAAAGTCGACTTAAAAGATCAATGAATAGTAAACATAAAAAAAAGAAAATACTCAAACATTCAGAATAGATTGGATTCATAAAAGTCGAGCGGAATGTAATTCAGGATGCAAAGCTGTCAAGAAATGTCAAAACGATGTCGGTCGAAATCTCACCTCGTTTCATTGTTATGATGCCTAGTAGCTGTGAAGTGGTACCTCGAATTTGGTTGTTTTTTAATCTAGAACAAAAGGAATTGTTTGAATGAACCCTTGAAACCTACCCCGCGGTAAGAAAATCGCGAACATTACATAAGCCGTCTAATTTTAAAGCCATCTTGTCAGACGTCGTGTCCGCGACCTTGACGTTTACGTAAAAAAAATACCGAACGAGCAGGACAAAAAAGAAAGCTCGTCGAGATCTTTGAAATTATTCGACGAGTAATTGATTATCGATCTGCAGAAGGCTCGGGGGCAACATGTCAGAATTGTTTCGACAAAACAATGAGGTTAGGTTGCAGAACAGTTCAATTGTCCGTGGAAAAAATGCGAAGAGAAAAAGCGAGCGGTGAAACGGGGCTTTGGTTTGACAAGGGAACTTACTTTGTAGACGCGGTTGAGACCGTTACACGGAAATTTGAAGCCAATTCGTAGCATGTTGCGTCGAATAGCCGGTCGGTCGAAAGTGAGTACACAGGAACAGGGGAACGGTGGCACACGCGACGACGACAGCTCAGCTGACGGTGTGTGAATCGTCGGAAGGATGTTGCGGATAGTTGGCGGTGCAGCTCGAGGTAATTTGTCGCCCCGTGTGCGACTGATTTTTCACAAAAACTTCACCGCTCCGACAAACATTTATTTTTTGTGTTAAAACAAACGGCTCGGACTCTCGTTCGAACCGTTTTTTCAACCCGCGACTCAAATTGAGGTTAGCTTCGACTGCAACTGACACAGAAACGCGGAATTCGGGTTGTATTTTCTATTTTTTTTTTTTTTTTTTTTCGAAATTGCGAACTGTTTATGTGTGAAATAATTTCATCTTTTGTGTACCACACCGATGAGAAAAATATTATATTTCCAACTGATTTGAATTTGTTTTTATTTAAAGTTTTTATTTATTTTTAAATTGAACTTGATCAAATTCCATTTTTTTCAGCTGTTTTTCGAACCACGGTGACCAGGTCTGAACCAAATGTGTTACGATATAATGTACTGAGTAAACAAAACTATCACCGAAGCTTCAGCGTTTTCGCTCAACAATTTAACGCTTTGCCAACAGTTTATACAAAAAATGTCACTAGGTATTGTTACATCTTTTATTATTTTTGTATATATAAAACCAAACCAAAACAAACATTGTTAACAATTTTTGGTATATGATTTATAAATGTTACAAATGAATTAACATGTTTTTTGTAGTGATTTCCCCGGTGTGAGTTCAAGTTTGTTACAACCAAATACGGCTTTGAGTGTTCCGGCGAGAACATTAACAAAATTTTCTTTGCAAAAGGGGAAAAGAAAGACGGTGAAAGCTGTAATTAAACGATTCAAAAGATTACACTGGTGAGTGATTGTCGACTAAATAAAATAATCGTTTAATCAATTTTTGATAAATTTTAATACGAAAGTATTTAAAGATTATTTTTAAAACAATCGTTGTCTTGTTATTATAATTTGGGTTTGATTTCCAGGGGTGGATGGATCCGTACCATAGCCGGTAGATTCCATTACAGGTGGCGTAAAAGTAATAGGCAGAAGCAAAGATTCAAACACCACGTGATGTGCAATGGAAAACAAAACTGGCTTTTAGACACCATGGTTACAAATTTCTGGAGACGTCCAAAATACTACGTTGATGATCCGTACGCGCCATATCATAAGCGAGATTACTACAAGTGTAAAACTGGCCCGTTTAAATGAATCCAAAATACTGAATAACAAATGTTAACTAATGATAAAAATAAAATTGGTTACAACCAATCAATGACTATTATACATTGAACAATAAATTGTTTATGACAATTTATTTTCAAATTTCGCACCGAGAGATTGTACGAATGTAATTGTAAATAATGTCAAATTGTAAAAATGTTATCTTTTTATTTGGTGAATGAGAGATCAGGGAATGATTTTAAGCAATGAGCTAAGCCAGAAAGATTGAATCGGCGCGGTCTATGGACGTAACGTGAAATGCCCCCTACTTTCGTGAGTTTGGAACTGGTCGCACGTTTTAGTCGCTGTTCGTCCGTTGCGACGAGTGTTTCGCTTGATTCTTTATTTTTTGCATGAGACGTGCCTGTGCGAATCGCAAAACCTTTTAACGAGAGATAAAATAACGTTATCAGTCGCAATGACATTGCACGGCTCCAAGCTGCGCTATTTCTATCAAACGACGTGCCTCATCGGAACATGGGAGAAGAGTCTGCTGAGTCTTGCCGGCGGTTCTGCCGGCAGAAAATTTTCGACGAGTCGAGCGCTCGATATGAGGTGAGTCGAGTTGATTTTGCGCACTAAAGTATATCGTTTTTTTTTTATTCTTTGTTTTTTCATCATAACAAATGACCAATAAATTACCATTCTTAAGAGTCACTGTTTAATATCAATCATATTATTTCAAAGTAAAATATGATATTTGGTTTTTTTAATGTTTATTCAAATATGCAAATTTTTTTTAATTTATTCATTTGTATGAGGAGTTTTGTTTTCTTACGTAATCAGGTGTTTCAAAGGGTTGCAACGATTTCGATTTATCAGAGGGATCGGACAAAATAAACTCAGGTCTTACTTTCATATGAGCCTGTTGTTTGTTTCATGATTTCTCGCCGGTTCAAAATTTTCCACTCAGGAACACACTTTCTTCGATTATATATCGGTGTTCAACAATTTCTTCGCTTTATTATTTTACATTAACTAATTTTTATTATTGAATTTCACATTTTTAAATAAAATTTATTTTCGAAATTAATTGAATTTACTTTTAAAATTAATTTCATAATTTTTTGCAATGATAACTAATTTTTCATTTTTGTTTGTTTTCATAATATACAAATAACAAAAGCTTTTTTATAATTTTTTTTTTATTTCTTTCAATTCACTTTTCATTTTTTGATAAATAAAACATGATTTTATTTATGAATTCTAAAAAAAGTGCGTCGTTACTTTGTTTTTGATTTCATTTCTAAAAATACGACGAAAAAAGATTTGCAAAATCGTTCAAACTTATCAACGCCAAATTGCACCAGTGACAATAGTTTTTAGTGTCGAGTTCTCGTTAAATCATTATTCACGTTAGTTTGAGATAAATTACATAATTCAATGAGATATTTGCAAATAATAATAACATAATTTCAATCGAGCGTCTGTATTCGTATGAAAAATTGCATGTCTTCGACCAATTAAGATGTTTCCTTTTTTTTTGGTCGATTGGGTGCCTTGGATCAGCATTTAATCACAGTTTTGATTATATTTTTCTTGTTTTTATGCAAAGAGGTAGCTTTCAGAAGAGAGGCAAGACGTTTAATATTTTCAGCTCTTGTTTTCAAAGACACTCACTTTGGCGATGAAAAAGTGATAAAGATAAGACTTGAGAAAGTTTCCTCTGATACAATCAAATAATTACTCTAATATAAAAAATCGACAGCGAATTTTACTTTTTATATTTATCATTAATTTTGTTCAACCAAAATTTCATTTTTGATTCTTTTTTAGGTTTGTACAGTTTGTAAACAAAAATGGTGGACCACAGCACCTGGGAGTACAAATCAAACCAGGAGGCGATATTGTTGAAATATCCACGATCAATTCAAGAATACCTAACACGTTAAAAAAGTTCCTAGAAGGTGGGGATGAGTTCGTAACCAAAGCAAGAAGGTATTACCATCACTGAATTTAATGCTTTAAACGATATAAAACAAATACAAAAAACAATAATTGTAAGCATATTTAAATGGTTGAAATAATTAAACAAGAATTTGGATTAATCTGAAGGTAGATTAATTGAAGAGCGTTGTTTATATAGGGATGAAGAAAATGATTTGATCACCGAGGTGGAAAGGTTGGTGTTCGAGAGAACAAAGTGTGCCCCTGACTTCCCCTCGCCTCATCCCAATTCTGAAATGAGATTTACCCTCCCCGTTAAAGTGACTACCTCACGCAATTCATCAAGTATAAACCTTTCCAAAATGTTATGCAAACCACGTTTATTCTGTTTGGATATAACATTACCTAGTTTGCTTGCTTATTTGAATTAATAAAATGACCTTGTCCCGAAGATCGCAAACATGAAATAAAAGTAAAATCATTATTTCGCGATTGTATAACTATTTGATGTTATAAAAAATTTAATCACGTTCGATTATGTTTTTTCGACAAAAGAAATAGGTTCTCATTTACCGTTTGATTGTCACGAATCATTTACCGGAAAATGTCAATTTAATTTAAAAAGAAACTTAATACATAAAATGGAATGAAGAAGCTATATCAATGAACAACTAATGACCGAAGAGAATGAAAAATTGTATTGGAGAAACGTTCAAAGTGAGCGTGGCGGTTGCCAAAAAAATTTTTTTTATCCACTCAAATACATCAGGTTTTTTTTTCATCCATCGAAGAAAAAAGTATTCACATATTTCATGATAATAGCCAATAATTCATCCTCTAAAACACCAAGCGAATTTTTTTTTTCAAGTTAAATTGGGTTGCATTAGCATAAACGCTTGTCGAAGTCAATGTACGTCTCATTTTTATTCAAAATATGTTAAAACCAAAAGAGAATAAAGTGAGACGAAAGAGATTGAACTTGATTGAATCAGGATTTTTTGTAAAATACAAAATTTAAGATAAAATTGCCTAATCGTTTGTGAACAGACGTTTTTCTAAAATATTGTTTTAATCGACTATTTGTTTGACATTGATTTTGAATGTAATGAAAATTTTGTTCCGTTTGTTTCTGGGCATAAAACAATGATTTGCGCAGAGTAGTAGCCGAAAGCCGAAGCGTAGTGAGTTCAAACGACGTGGACTTTTTGGCACCGATTTTAAAGATGGACAAACTGGCCTGCGTGGGGCTCAATTACAGTGGCCACTGCAAAGAACAAGGCCTCGAACCGCCAACGTCGCCCGTCATTTTCAGCAAATTTCCAAGCAACATTATCGGCCCGACTGATAATATTCTTCTGCCGTCCATATCTGAAGTAAACAATTTCAAACAAACATCCATAAATGAAGCAAACAAATTATTGTCATCCGCCGATATCACATTCGATTTTAATTGTTATATCTTCGAGTACACTCCTTGTTATTCTTTTATTTTTATAAT